>JAPYZD010005764.1:0-10436 GCA_030522725.1 Ichneumoninae sp. B BG-2022a | reverse complement strand
GCCGTGTAATTTGTTAAACAATTAATTTTTTGATAAATTTGTTAATAACATTTTGGAATTATTATTATGCAAAATGAATCTTTTCAGTGCCTTTAATATTCATGAATTTTTTCAGATTTTTTTACCATAGAGAAGTACTTGCAATATTCACTTACTTTTCGATAACTTATGCGAGATGAGCGGGAAGCGACACAGCTACCTTAAGACAATTTAGCCGATGCGACAGTTCCGAACATACGAACCTGTGATGTTTTGAAGAAATACGAGAGGTATCTTCCTCTGGGCGCACAGCTGAACGAAATGGGCCCCTTTCAAAGCGCTCTCAGAAAACAGTACACCGTTGTTCGCAACTATACCGACCGGATATCCGTGAATCCTCGCAAATCCGGTGACTAGAGTGTCGCCGTATAGAGCCTTGAATTCGTCGAATCGCGAACCGTCCACGATCCTCGCGATTACTTCCTTAACGTCGAACGGTTTTTTCAGATTAGCCCCGACGATTCCATATATCTCGTCGACCGGGTGAACGGGCGCGTCGAACTCCCGATCAACGGTCACGTCCAGTTGTGTTCTTCTGTTCAGATCCTTGACAATCCGACGCGCCAGGTACAGAGCGTGAGTGTCGTCAACTGCGAAATGATCGGTGACTCCCGAGGTTCTAACGAGATTCAACACTCGCTATAATTTAATTTCACAATTCTTGCGGTGTTATTATATGATCTAGAGAAATAATATAAGTAATGCTGATAGTAAGTACTATTAATAGTATTACTAGTATTAATAGTGAGTAATACTATTAATAGTGAGGGTGGAATTTTAAGACGTTAATTTGAACTTAAGATCGAACTTTAACGCGTTTTCGGCGTAAAATCTATATCTGGATCCCAAACGTGATTAACTTTGACGATACTATGCAGTCATGAATTTCTGCAGTCTGTTTCTATGGAACAATTGCTAATTGTTCTCGTCAATGGCATGATCAATAATTTATTTGCATATCTTCTTATCACTTCTTATTAGTTTGCACTTACAATCGATTTAAGTTGGAAGTTACGATCGGATTTGGGTTCAGATTTAGGTTCGAATGTAAGATCGAACTTAAGCACGAAATCACGTTCGAACTGATTTCAAGTTCTGCCTAACGTGCTAAGGAAATAGTGTATTATCTCGCCATGATCGTTTTAGAGATTTTCTTTTTTTACCGGCAATGAAGTGCAGCACCTCCCAGTTCCTCGGCGCTGACGACCTCGCCGGTGGAAGCCTTGACCAATGGCGGTCCAGCCAAAAAAATCGTTCCCTGATTACCGACTATAATATTTTCGTCCGCCATTGCCGGAACGTAGGCGCCCCCGGCTGTGCAGCTGCCCATTACGACGGCGATTTGAGCTATGCCTTCGGCGCTCATGTTCGCCTAACGCAGGATACCCATGAAAATCTTGTCTTCGTATAGACTGCGAAAAAAATGAAGCTGATCATTGTTTTACCTGATTGAAAAATGTTCTGCCGAAATGTTCTCGGTCGGGAAAGGAGTCGGCTTGATGAAGCAAATTTGCACCACCGCTGTCCACCAGATATATACAGGGAAGACGATTTTCCCGAGCTATTTCCTGAGCCCTCAGCTGCTTCTTTACCGTGATGGGATAGTACGTTCCACCCTTGACAGTCGCGTCGTTCGCGATCACGAGGCACGAGTGGCTTCGAATAAATTATATATTGACAAAAATAAGTTAAAAATGTCGTTCAATGACCTTAGTCGCGAAGACGACTTTGGTCATCAAAGTCGTTTGTTTGGTCATCAAACAGATATAATCTGATGATTACTATAATTTGAAGATGATAATCTGATGATTATTATAATTTGAAGATGCTAATCTGATGATTATTATAATTTGAAGATGATAATCTGATGATTACTATAATTTGAAGATGATAATCTGATGATTATTATAATTTGAAGATGAAAATCTGATGATTATTATAATTTGAAGATGAAAATCTGATGATTATTATAATTTGAAGATGATAATCTGATGATTATTATAATTTGAAGATGATAATCTGATGATTATCATAATATGAAGATGATAATCTGATGATTATTATAATTTGAAGATGATAATCTGATGATTATTATAATTTGAAGATGATAATCTGATGATTATTATAATTTGAAGATGAAAATCTGATGATGATTATAATTTTATGATTATTATCTGACCATTATAATTACCCCTCGACTCTGCCGATACCGGTGATTATACCACCCGCAGGTACTTCGTCTTTTCCGTACATCTCGTAACCGGCCAGTTGCGAGAATTCCAAAAACGGCGACCCATCGTCCAGCAGCGTGTTTATCCGATCGCGAGGTAAAAGTTTGCCCTTGCTCGTGTGTCTCTCTCGTGCCTTGCGTCCACCGCCCTCCACTATTTTTCCTACAGTCGTTTTCAGTTTGTCCACAACTTTTTTCATCTCTACATAGTTCTCCTGAAACGATGAATTATCGTAGATGTGTTATCATCGAGGGGCGGTAATGCACCGTCGATATTACGAAATCCCAAATTAGATAAGCGCGTTCTCGAAGTTCTCGAATAAACATTGACGCGCTGTACGACTCGCGCTAATCAGTCGAGATATGTATACGATTGGGCGTGTGTTTTTAAAAAAGTTCGTCGGGTCAGATTCGTCTGTATTAAAGAAATGTTTGTGCGTGTACCTCAAAGACCGTTGGTCGGTAAGGCAGAGTTCTGCAACTTATGAATTCGGGAACGAATAAATTACGAATAATAATGGTTTCATTGCGAGGCAAATGAACTGTACGATAAAAATGAAAAAAAGAACATTCATTAAATTCTAACCTGATAGACTGGAGAGGTAGAATCTTGCGGACTGCCGATAACGGAAACTTGATCATGATAACTTCTCGACAAGAGACGAAAATTCCGCGAAAGTATTGCACTCCGCCTCAACATTGTTAATTGAAAAATGTTTAATTTCGTTGCGATGAGGAATCGTTCGACTGCTGCCGCGTGTTCCAACGCAACAATGATAACTGTGCGGTACAGCTGGTTGAGCTGGTGTTTGCATTTTATCGTGACAATAGAACGCGCGACCTCTTCAGCGATTATTCGTCAATCCTGCGGCTCGCGCAGCTAACTTACCAATTCCCGGCAAGTCGGAAATTCCTGGTTCTCATACCGCAAACTTTAGTCCACTCTTCGCCCATTCACGAATTATTTATTCAGCTCAATCTTGGATCAAGATAACGGCTATGCTTTGAAAAAAAGGAAAAATGTAACCCCATCACGATGTTATTAACAGATGCAAAAATAGCGGAACGAAGAAGTAGGTTGGACAAGCCGCCTCGATTAAATCCTAATGTTAAATTCATGACACGCACATCGATTGTCCGCCGCTAAAGGAGGTTCGGCTTCTAAATTTAAGTCGCTCCTACCGTCGGTGATGAGGATTTTGTCAGCCATTTTGCCAGCAGCGCCCTCTCCGGCGTTTCGACATCGTCGCGCATAAAATTTACATCAGCAGTAGTCACACCGCTGCGGCCGCCGCTGCTGCTGCTTGTTATTAAAAAGTCGACGAGAAGAGCTTTGACAGCTCTCGAGCCTCTGTTATCCGGTGACACTCGACACTCTCGCAAAATACCCGCAGTTAATACCCCTTAGCTCAGCAAACGTGTCTTCGCCGAGGACACCGAAATGCCGGACTTATCAGCAATAGCACAATATCCTTTAAAGGTAAGCGGATGCGTTTCGCCTTCCGGAGCATTTACGAGCCTCGTCACAGACCCTTCCATTACATCATTGTGCGTATCGTCGTTGTGTACATAACAATTCCATTGCACGATCCTTTGTCGTCTCTCGCCGGCGACGAGGTTAATAAAGCTGTGAACCTCGATTATCCCTGCAATGGGTTTGTGTGTATTTTTTATTATTTGTCATCAAACCTTACCACTAATTTCCAATTGTTTGTAATTCTACTGTGTTAGGAGAATCTCAATTCGCGGTGTGAGATTTTCCATCGACGTGCCAGTTTCAGTCAAACTTGCGGTATTAAAAAAAATACTAAAATGGAGAGGGAATTTATATTTACGCAAACTCCGCACGTTTCTACGTTTAGGCAGACACATTTAGTTCGTTGCTGAAAATTATTCCTCTTTACGTCTCGTTGCATTATATAAGTGAACGAGTACCGGGGAATGAGGAGAGATACTCGATGGAAACTCGACACTATACTGGTTCGACGAGTTGGATGACAAAAATCGATTCGCCTCACACGGCTCCGCTTCGTCCGTGTTGTTCCCTTTCTCAGGATTGTAGGTTAAGGTTATGCGAGACGTGCCTCCCGGCTGACCTGCGCCCGGTCGGTATCGGAGAAACTGATACAATATTTTCAAGGGTGCTGGAACATCGTCGCCTCGGTCAGGGAAAACTGGGAAAAGTCATGGAAAAAGAAACTTGGTTAGGTAAAATGGAAATTGTCGCCGAACCTTCTATGATAAATAAATACAAAGTACACAAAAGGAAGCCTTGGAAAAAAATTGAGAAAATTATGAAAAAAAAAAGAAACGGTCTCAAACAGTATTTTTCATTTGCATCATTAATTTTTTCAAATAGAAGTTTCGCCAGGGAACATTTTTTTATTGATCATGAAAAAGTCAGGGAATTATTTTTTCCTGGGAAAAAACGACCACCTTGTGAAAGTTTAGCGTTTAACGGAAACGGGTTCGACTAACGTCAATTCAGTTACACAGTGGGATTCTGTTTTCTTCGAACGCGAAGGTTTCAGTAAACCCGAAAGAAAAGCATTAACATTAGCATAAGAGTTTTTATTACCGACCGTGGTACGTCACGTGATCGTAATCTTTACTGCATGCAATCCCGGGAGCTTATCGGACACTCACCAACCGACTCGCATGCTTCATTGTTCGTTCTTGATATTTATTTATTACTTTAAGTCGGCCGGATGAGATTAAAATATAATTAAATCTTTTTTTTTTTTATTTTTCAGGTCATCTTCTCGATTCACCTGATTCTCACGACGTGGTGAGGCCCGATTGAGATGCAATTGCCGCACGCGTTATAAACGGTTCGCGATAATAACTTTTTTCTTTGTTTTCAGGGGCATGCAGGGATCATGGTGTCCAACATCGGTAATGTTCTACAACCTCCTGTTCTTCGTGTGCCTGCTGTGGGCTATTCACAATATCGAGTCGGATGAGCCGCTGCAGTTCGTGAGTAACGTCCGTTCCGAAATTATCGACGGCGATTTTTTCAAAACCGACTAAACAGTTTTATGTTTTTCAATATTTCAGGCGCTGTTGATAAACGTTCTGTCGATATTGTTCGACGTGGTGACACTGGCGGTCAGCTTTCCAACCAACTGTACGTACGAAAAAAAAACCGATTTGCAACGCCGAGATAAAATCGCAAAAAAACGTGACAAATAAATCGTTTAAGCCTTTAAAGCGTTTTTTTCAAGTATGAAGTTTTAGATACATGGTTTATTAATGCATTTTTTCTGAATTAAAAGAGATGTGTAATCTGCGATACACCGCGCTTCAAAGGGTTGAGCGTACCGCAAACGAGAGCGGTATTAAAAAAAAGAAATCACGAATTTTTCTTGCTTACTTTCGCCCATCGTTTTTCTCTTTGTCTCTGATCATGCTGCAGAAGATCTGTATCTGTCTGATCGCGCTCAACTGTTATCGTAGTAGGTGCGTCTGAGAAGTTTAGCGCGGCGATCATGATAATTAACATGCTCGCGCGCTTAGTGACCAGCGGTTTTCTATTGAGGATCGGACAGGCCAGAGGTGGAACTCTGGCTACAATGTTTCCTCCGGGCCCTGGCATGGGTGAGTGAAAACCGTCGAGATAATTCGCGATACGCACGACCTACACAAGCTCACGCGATGAGTGTGTACTATCTATACATGCAAACAGCAGAGTTGCTTTCGATTTGGCGTTTTTCATTCTTATAACACAACTGCGCATGTGCAATAACGTTACAATAATGTTAAAATAACGTTAAGATAACGTTAAAATAACGTTAAGATAACGTTAAAATAATGTTAAGATAACGTTAGAATAACGTTAAAATAACGTTAACATAACGTTAAAGTAGCGTTAAAATAACGTTAAAATAACATTAAAGTAACGTTACGATAACGTTAAGATAACGTTAAAATAACGTTAAAATAACGTTACGATAACATTAAAATAATGTTAAGATAACATTAAAGTAACGTTAAGATAACGTTAAAATAACGTTACAATAACGAAAAAGGCCAAATCGAAAGCACCTCTGGGTGTGCAAGTTGGGTTTGAGCCGGCCGGTAGGTGGCGCTGCTAGAACGAATGTAAACGGCAAAACACACTCAGCCGGAAGCTCCGTGTAAGTCACGCGCATAGCGAATAATCCTCGTCAAAGCGGCCGAAAGTTTACAATAAACTTCGAGAGTTTACAATAAATGATTTATCTTTTACAGAGTTCAGTAACAGACAGCAGTACGAGGACATATCTTATCCGGTTGCGCAGAACGCCGATTTTGCTGGAATCTAAGATGGCGGCGGAGCTACAACCGGAAATCGACAAACAAAGAAAGAGCTGTACAGTTATTTTATACTTTGTTGCTATATGTTGAAAACAAATTAATCTCAACGACTAATTTAACAAAAAAAAATCCGAAACTTGCCGTAACTTACATACGGGTACGCCATATTGCATTAACTTAGAGAATCGTCGAAGAACCGCGACCTGCCTGTTAGCGATTCACCGAACGGCACGGCATTGCTTTTCTCTTCGATAGATTATTATTGTACGGCAGTCCGGCCTGAGACGAGAATTCGCGTCGATCGTTATCTCTCCACGCTCGAAATATCAGTAGAGATTTTTTCCAACGACGCGAATAACCAAATGGCCCGATCGACAATTTATTTAAGGATCCGAGAGGGAGCCTAGACTATTTTTCACTAATCGCCCGTGCAGTTCTCATTACACTATATTGTAAAAACAAAGGATAAAGAAATCTCTATATTTCTCAAACTGCTGAATAAAATAATATAATTCCGCATGTAACTTTGTACAATATAATATATAGAAATAAAAGGAAATATTTATCTCCACAAAATCCGCAGTGAGTCTAATTTAAAGCGAGAAAAAAAAGCTGTCTCTAACGGGGGTTTCTCGATTGCAGGCTCGTCACCACTTTCAAAGCTCCCGCCTCACGAGCCATCCCGTCGTCGAGAGGGCGCGCGAGTCGCTGGTATAAAGAGGCCGTCGGTGAGCCTCGAGGGGTTCAGTAGTGTGCGTGACGTCGGTCGGGTGGCTCCGCACGCGGTTTCACCGCGAAACCCGACTCGCTGGATGTTCGGAAACATGGCGGCCAGCGACGACGAGCCAATGCATCTCTACGAGGTTTTTCAAAACTGCTTCAATAAGATCGCCAACAAGCAGCCCGGTGAGTCGGAGCGATTATAGCGCGCGTTATACTTGTGCGGTTGTTTATCAAATAAACTCGGTTGCGTGGAGTGCGCGTAAGGTTCGTGCGAGTGTCGAACCTCGTGACGTTAAACCCCGTGGCCATCGAGTTAAACGTATACTACGGAGAGGTGCCGTACCCGAGGAGTAGTAGTAGTAACGCAAGGGGGCCAAAAGTGCGAGGGAGAAGGAGAACGAGCGACGAGAGATAAATGCGTGTGTGTCGGTGTTTCTTTGGGCGAAGAAAAAACGTCTATCTTATCTTCTCCATCCGTCTATCTCTGCCCCCCTCCCCCCTCTGTCACTCCGTACGCAGCAAAGTTTTACGTGTTGACGTAGAAAAAAAAGGGACTAAAAAAAATTATTTTGGCCATCAGCGGGAAAAGTGCTCGGGTGAGATTCGTCTCCGGAAGGACATTTGTTCGATAATTTTGTCGACGGTCTTTTTCTCGGTCTCTCGGTGACGACTTTTTATTTTTTTTGTGAACAACGAGACCGGCTTCACCCGACGCCCTGCGCCCAACATCGCGTCGATTACGCCCGGTGCCCCGAGACGCTTTTTCCCTCGATGAAGCATCTCGCGCTGTGTTTTGATTCGCTTGTCAATGTGCCCGTACGGTGCTGCCTCCACGGCGTTTTTCCACGCATCCCTACGACTCTCTGACATCGCTCTTTCTCCTTCGCTCTGTCCCTCCGGACCGCACGCGCGCGCGCGCGCGTTTCGCATTGAAAGATAGATTAGTAATCGCAAGCGTGATTGCTGTAAATTAATGATAATTTAATTAGCGAGAAACATGTCATTCGCACGGCTCGGAACACACTTTCCGCATTTGATATTTCTTCGAGGCTTTTTTTATTCATGTTTCATTTTTTTTCTCACGGTGTGAGATAACCGAAAGATGTGTGTGCGGTTTTTTTATTTTTAAATTGCATGGTGTTGCAGGTATACTTGTCGGTAAAAAAAATAAAATATAAAAAAAATAATTATTTTTCGATGATACCGGAGAGCGGAATTCTTATTTCATCGACGTGCGTGCACGCGCACGGCGTGTACACCTGCCGTCGAGGATTTCTGTGGTATATGGACGGTGCAACGCACGGCGCGCATTGCTACAAGACCTCCCAGTGGTTCTCATTCGGACGTGCCGTATTTATCCGCTCTCCCGATGGATCCAGCCGAATTGGGCAGCTTGCTCGATCGAGTTTCACGAAAAAAATGTTTTGTTCGATTTAACAAACTGGCATCGCACCGAGACACTGATAAATCGCCACCCTCAAAGAACAGTGTATCATCTCTTATGGCATTGCCATGTAAATCGTTGCACTGTTGTTCTAGGCGTGCGAAATGTACTCTTGTTACTTTTCGCGGGTCGTAATTCGGGAGTCTAATAAAAGAAATGCACATTTTTGGTTCTCTCAGTCGGCCGGCAATTAAATAACGATTGCTACATTGCTGCAAGATCTCCCAGTGGTTCTCATCCGCACGTGCCATATTTATATTGGGAAGCTCGTTCGATCGAATTTCATAAACAACGTTTAGTTCGATTTAACAAAGTAAGATCACTTCGAGACACTGAAAAACGTGCTCGTGTTATCTTTTGCGGGTGGTAATTCGAGAGTTAAAACGAAAAAATTTACATTTTGGTTTCTCTCTTTCATCCGGTAATTTATCAACGATTGTTACATTGTTAAACATTGTTGCAAGAATCCCAGTGGTTCTCATCCAGACGTGCCATATTTATCCGCTCTCTCGATGGATCCCGACGAATTGGGAAGCTCGTTCGATCGAATTTCATAAAAAATGTTTAGTTCGATTTGAAAACTGGGATCACACTGAGACATTGATAAATGTGATCGTGTCACAGTTCGCGGGTCGTAATTCGGGTGATTAAAAAAAAGAATTGACTTTTTTGTTTCTCTCCTTCGGCCGGCAATTGACTAACGAGGTTCTCATCCAGACATGCCACATTAATTCCCTTTTCCGATGGATCGCATCGGGAACCGTATTGGGAGCTGATAAATGTGCTCGTGTTACCTTTCGCGGGTCTCGAATTCGGGATTACAAAAACAAATGTCAATTTTTGTTTCTCTCTTTCGGCCGGTAATTGAACAACGACCGTTACATTGTTAAACATTGTTATAAGACTCCCAGTGGTTCCCATCCAGACGTGCCATATTTATCCGCTCTCTCGATGGATCCTGGCGAATTGGGAAGCTCGTTCGATCGAATTTCATAAAAAATTTTTGGTTCGATTTAACAAACTGATAAATGTGTCCATGTTACAGTTCGCGGGTCGTAATTCGGGTGAATAAAAAGAGATTTACTTTTTTGTTTCTCTCCTTTGGCCAGCAATTAACTAACGATTGCTGCATTGCTAAACATTGCTAAAATACCTCCCAGTGGTTCTCATCCAAACATGCCACATTAATTCGCTTTTCCGATGGATCGCATCGGGAACCGTATTGGGAGCTGATAAATGTGCTCGTGTTATAGTTCGGTTCTCATCCAGACATGCCACATTAATTCCCTTTTCCGATGGATCGCATCGGGAACCGTATTGGGAGCTGATAAATGTGCTCGTGTTACCTTTCGCGGCTCTCGAATTCGGGATTACAAAAACAAATGTCAATTTTTGTTTCTCTCTTTCGGCCGGCAATTAAACAACGATTTTCCGTCGGTCCGCGGACCGCGGCTCGCCGGGGCCGATCAGATGATTGCGGTTAACGACAGGTGCCACCCCGAGCCGCCCTTTCCCATAGGCGCATCTCAAGGGGAATCGGAATTCCTCTCGTAAGATCTCGTGGATTCACGCGAGTGAGAAAATTGGAGAAAACCACCTGTCGTTTGCCGAACCTCCGGGAGAGCCTTGACCGAAACTAAAACCGTTCTCTCGCTGCGTCCTCGTAGGGCTCAGTTTCTAGATGTTTTTTTTTTTTTTTTTTTT
>JAPYZD010005762.1:0-15663 GCA_030522725.1 Ichneumoninae sp. B BG-2022a | reverse complement strand
ATTTTTTCAGATTTTTACACCATCAAGAAGTACTTGCAATTTTCTCTTATTGTTGTCGAGCTTATGCGAAGTCAGCGCGCAGCGAGACTCCCTCCTTAATTTTATCGTGGAGTTCGGATCTATAAATTAAATTTTGTTTTTCAGGCTCCGAGGAAGCAGCGACGGTTTGGAGGATGAGATAATGTTGCTTCACCTCTTCGAGATGCAGGATCGTAATTCCGCGTGGTCGTCGATATGCTTCAAGCATCATCCGGACGAGGCTGCGGCTGGTCTTCAGCATTACTGCTCGAGTCCGCTTCACTGTCACACGAAGCTCACGCCCGCGTCGCACAACGCGTCCCCGTCGGGTTACGCTCACAAGCATCCCGATCGCGAGTCGGCGGTTTCCTCGGCGAGCCCGGGTTCGCAAAATTATCTGGATCGTCACAATCCGGATTTCGTAACGCGACTTTGCCCGTCGCAGACGATCTGCGGTTCGAGACCGAGGATCAGCAGAATCCCCAACAACTTATGCCATTCGGACGTAACGACGGCCGCGACCGTTCCGCTGTCCTCCAGTCCGGGCACGAAATCGGAGCCGGCTACTCGCTCGAACTCCGTCGAATGCGAGAAGGACTTCAGTCGGCCGGCCGGAGACACGACGACCGATGTCACTCCGACGAGTTTGGATCTCAGCGTGCCAAATGGTCTACACAAAACCTCGAAACTTTGCGACTGTAGACTGTAAAAAAAATTCGTATGAAATTTAATGTCCCGGACCGGAAGTTTTTATGAAAAAACTGATATATTAAATTTCATGTACAATTGCGATGAAAAATTAATGTTCAGTATATTGAAAATATAGGGAATACTATAAATTTTCCTTTAATTTTACTATAAAAGTACTTTCATTTTTATAATTTACTTTAATGACAATAAAAATTATAGTAATTTTTCATCACAATTGTACATTACATTGAATGTACCAGTTTTTGCGTAAAAACTTCCAGTCCGATGCATTACATGTACAATTTTTTTTAAACAGTGTACGCCAACACCGTCCTGTAGGACTAAATTTTTTTTTTCCTTTTTTTCCGGTCTTCAGTGGCCCTAGGTAGCAACAAAATAATCCCGAAGAATCTGCCGTTCCGACGAGTCTCGGGTTCGGCATCGGCGACGAAGGCGGCCACCGGCGCTTCGAGGAACAACGGTCAGGGGGGCGGCAGTCAAATGTTGGATCTCACTTATCAGTTGATGAAATGCATGCCCCGAGGTCCTGTCTCGGAGGAGACTGCCAGTGCGTTATGGGCCGAGATGAGGCGAGTAATTATATTTTTTGTAAGACGTGCACAAGAAGTCCCACTTTTCGTGCCTGTAACGCGTTGTTAAAATCGCACGCGAAATGCGTGCGCAGTAAATTACTGTTTACATTACTGCGCAAATCACACTAGTTATTTTATATCATTCTGTTAGAAAATTGCAGTTTTGCGCACCCTTCGCGTGCGTAAACACCCCATTTTCACATCTTGTAAAATAATAGTACATTACGATACTAGTGCGAAAACACTTTTTCCGAGGATTGTGAGTTTGCAGCACGAGCCGATGGCGAGTGTTGCAATCACACGATTTCAAAAACGTTGTTCGCACGAGTATTGTACAAAGTTTTATTTTACACTTTGTGATATAAAATTTTGTACGACACTCATACGAAAAATGTTTTCTTTACTTGTGTGATTTCAACACTTGCCTCCAGCTTGTACTGCAAACTCACACTCGTCAGAAAAAGTTTTTTCATACTAGTATCGTAATGTACTATTTTTCGCACGATTTTTTAAACATGGCTACTTTTTTGCACGCTTTTTTAACAATCTAATTATTTTTTCGTACGCTTTCGCTATGCTGCAGGCATTAAAAGTGGGAGCTTTTCTGCATTTTTTACGAAATAGTGTATTACGCCACTAGTGCAATAAAACTATCTGACGAGTGTGAGTTTGTAGCACGATCTGAAGGCGAGGGTTGCAATCACACAATTTAAAAATAGTACATTTCGATACGAGTGCGAAAAAACTTTTTCTGACGAGTATGAGTTTGCAGCACGAGCTGAAGGCGAGTGTTGCAATCACACGAGTTCAAAAACTTTTTTCGCACGAGTATTATACAAAGTTTTATTTCACACCTTGTGATATAAAATTTTGTAAGACACTCATACGAAAGATGTTTTCTTTACTTGTGTGATTTCAACACTTGCCTCCAGCTTGTACTGCAAACTCGCACTCGTCAGAAAAAGTTTTTTCACACTAGTATTGTAATGTACTATTATTTCACAAGGTGTGAAAATGGTAGTTTTACGCACTGGCTTTTTCGCGCCGAGTGAAAAAAGTACTATTTCGCAATGCTGCCGAGGGTCGATGAAGCACTTGGAATTATCGATTTCTATTTTTCCCTCTTAGGACGCAGGCTCTCGACGAAAGCCTGTTCATCGAGCGGGAAGCCGGCGATAACACGCCCGGAAATTCGAGCAACACCCTTCCGATGTCATCCGGGAGTTTTGATGGACTCGCGTCGGCATCGGCCTCTGCCACTGCCAATGTTTCTCAATTCGTTTCAAATCCTAATGCGCAGATCTGGGATCCGGTGCACGATAAATGCTACAAGCACGGTAAGATCGCGAGGTCAATCATACGTTGCACAGCGATTGAATCGCGAAGGAAGATCAGCTACACGATTTTGCGATAACGTTCACAGGTCAGAAGAAAAACTTTGAGCTGGCGTCGAGTCAATCGGGAAACACGGGTAGTCCGAACAAGTGAGTAACAAGCGTTCGAGAGAAGCATCGACGGAACTAAATAAATAAACAATCTCGTGTATATTGGTTTATCGACAGGTCGTTGGAAAACAAGAAACCGACACGCCATTCGAGCTCGCAGTGAGAGTTTAAAAAATGTTTCAAGATGTAAAAGAGAATATCGAGAAAAACAAAAAAAGAAATTCATTCCCCTAGGACGAAACTAACATCGGTCAGGTGAGAGATCACTTTCGTTAGTGGAATAATAGCAGATAATTTATTAAAGAAAAAAGAAAAGACTGTCCTCGCGCAAATTAATGTAATCATTCGTTCGTTCACTTATTTATTTATGAATAATCGTACTATCGTTTGGAAAAAGATCCACTGTGATGCGTTACAGGCGCGACCACTGTATTTCATTCGCAAAATCAATTCGTATGTATCTAGCTTCTTTTTTTTCATTGTTGATTGGTATAATACTAATAGTTAATAGTAGCGTAGCAAAAGTTGTACCGACGTAGGTGTTGCATCTCTCTTTACAAGATTGACACTCCGGGCAATGATGATAATTTCGCGTAAAGAGACGAGACGTCGATCACAGGATAAATCATTAGTCACAAAGCAATATTAACGTTGGATCCGGGCTCTCGCGAAGAATAAATAATAACGTTCTAACGTAAAGCAGAGAGAAAAAAAACATAATCTACGATAATGGAGAAAAAAAATGGTTTTCTTGAATTAAATAGTTGGTAACTATTTGTATGTACGTTATTGTGTTCTTCCACGATGGAATCAGCTAAAATGACTTGTATAATATACTAGTAACGGTGTTATTGTGATAGAGACTAATGGCCATCATTCGATTGCGAAATTCCTCGTCCTCCGGATACTCCCTCGCCTTTTCCTCGTTCGGCATGTAGCACATACCCATGAATTTACAGAAATAACGGCCGATCTCGTAGTGATTTACCGGTCCGGGGTTCGCGGGGTACAACAGTGTTTCTATCGATTGAAACAAAAGGAACAAATGAATGTATCGACACGGTATCGATTGATATATATATATATATTTTTTCTTTTTCGAAAAATATGAAGATACCTTGAGCGACGTATCGGCAAGAGCCGTCCTCGACGTAGACGTGATAGAACGGTTGGTTGTTGCCGAGATTCAATCGTCCACATCCCTGCGGATGAAACAGTCGTTGAAATTCGGAGGCGCACGATCTATCGCCGTTCATGTCCCAGCCGGTGATAACGCACCGATTCAACAGTCTGTCCTTCATAATCATTCCAACGGCATATTTCACCTCCACAGGTCTAGCTTTAGGCGTCGGCAAATTCAACTGGAATGATCGATAGTCTGGATTCTTTACCCCGACCTCTCCATCGGCTTTCGAAGAGATGTCTTTTTTTTTCGTTATTTTGTAAAGTTTCACCGCTACGACTTCGTTACCTCTATGCGCTTCTCGTAATCCTCGAGCAATTGCATTATGTGCTTGACTTGGCCTCTCGACTCTTCCTCCTCGTCTCCCACGGTGAGCATTTCGTTGAGCGTTTTTATGAGCTCGGTAACGTCCATCTGATGGAGTATGTAAAACCGAGCGAGATGAAGAATCGTGTTCGTGTCGCGAGGCTTGACCATGTGAAGCAGCTCGAGTGCCGAACGCAAACGGGCCGCTCGACCGTTCAGGTGAGTTCTCTGCCTTCCGGCGACCTCGAGATTATTGGCCATTCGCTGGACCACCTGCGAACCACAAAGAAATACCCGGTTAAGAACAGAGTGGGCTGTATTTTAAATACCTGATGTATTATCATTTCGATCCGATGATTTATTTAAGAGGTAACGTAGTGCAAAAATATACTTCCGGCATTTTGGAGTATAACTACTTGGTAGCGTCCTTCGCTCACCTAAATTTTTTTTTAAGTACTTGGCGTCGAGACGCTACCGCGTCTCTTGATACGTATCTTAAGTACTCAAATACTTTTCTGGTATATTAAGTACTTTTCGGGCTCTTTAAGTACAAAATACAAAATACTCTTGCGTTTCTCCATATTATCATTTGTTAGGCTGGACAGGAAGGATGGATGGATGGATAGACGGGATGGAAATCCGTCCATCCATCCAACCCACAATTCCGTATTGATTTTTGCGAGGTATTTTAAAAAGTCCTTAAACGAAGTACTTATAAATATATTTTAAATACATATAGTATTTTGTATTTTGAGTATTTTCGAGTATTTTGCCCAGCTCTGGTTAAGATCGCGGGAGACCGAGATTGTTTATCCGGGCTGTGTACCTTGACCGGACTCGTTGCCTGATGAACGTTGTGTTTTTCGATGGGACATCTGGTAGCGCCGGCTATGCCCGAGCAACTGTTTCTCGTCAAAAATTGACCGCCGTTGAATACATCGATATAGTAACTCTCGACGTCTTCGTCCTCCTTGACCTTGGGAATGCTGCAAAAATATCGTCGTCAATGCCGAACAACGACCTTTTCGATTGTACCTCGTACATATCGAATTAAGGTGAAGTGCAACCGCTATGAGTGCGAGAGAGATAGCTGTAATTTCGCAACCCAAAAATCTCCCGAGCCGTTTATTTTTTAGGAAAATAATGAGAATAGTGATCTGTAGATTTACTGCGCATAGTTTACCGTTCTCGCATTTTTCCCTAAAAATGAACCGTCTCATAGAATTTTGGTTTGCAGTTTTTGTTACCGACGGAAGAGTCGCACTTCACCTTAAGGGGAAATGAAACAGCTGTGCATGCGAGAGAGATGGTTACAATTTTCAAATTAACTTTATTCAGCAGTGCTAATTTTTTTGAGAAAATAATTAATTCGGGCCGGATGCAAAATTAGCGTGCGCATCCGGTTCGAATTTGCTTTTTCCACAAAAAAATTAGCACCCTTGAGAAAAGTTCATTACAGTTTTCATTACCGATCGCGATATTTCACTTCCCCTTAAGACCATATGAAACATCTCTCTCCCCGTCCATCTCGGGCTCCGTCGGTATCAAAACCTGTAATGAACTTTCTTCATGCGTCAAAAGAAAAATCGGCTTTCCATGAGACGTTTCTTTTGATCGTGAATGCAAGAATCAGTGAGAAAAGTTTATTACAGTTTTTATTACCGACCGTGATAAACCATTTTACCACCGACTGTAACAATGGTAATCAACTTTTCTAAACCGGGTGGGTGTTCACAGTCGAAAGAAAAGTCCCACCGGAGGCTGGCGTGATGTCCGCTTCCGATGAGACTTTTCATTTGACCGTCACTGCCGGGAACCGTGAAAAAAATTTGATTCCAGTTTCTGATACCGAGCGAACCCGGCTTATGTCGTGAGGGTGTTTCGCATAACGTTAAAGATCTTTTGGTTTACTCACTATCGCTCTTTCCAACGTAGCAAAAAGTGAGCGGGAAAACTGACCGTCTCGCAGTGCAGTCCGAGTCTCCGTGCTGCGCTCTCGAATACGATCGCCAACGTTATCGGGATACCTCGTTTGTGTTTTAGTACCTGAAAAAAATTCAGTACGTAACAAGTTTCGTCTCAACGGAAAAAAAAAAGAAACGTAACATCCTGATATACGTTGGCACACACCTGATCTATGAACGAATTTACCGAGGAATAATACATCTCGCTATTACCGTGAAAACCCAGAGTATTGAACATTATCTCGCACAGTGTAGTGACGATTATTCTCGAGTCCTCGTTGCTCCACTTGTTGTCGTAGAGATTTTCGTTCTTCCATCTGTTGAGCTCGGCGCGAGGTACGAGATTAATCGGAATCGTAGGATATCTCTCCGCCACGAGTATCCTCGTTTGTTGAGCTATGTCGTCGAGCATCTCGGACACCCTCTGCGCCGACACGCGCTTCTCGGGCTGACTCCACTGAGCTACGAGGATCGCCCCCCGCTCCGTCGTCTGGCGTTCCACGGGCAAGGCCAGATACTTTTGCCACTCTTTCGCCAGATGAGTCTGCCTAAGGTATCTCACTACTTTGTAGGCGTAGTACTTGTGAGTGAGGTTGCTTTTGGCAGAAAGAAAAATATCTTCAGCACGATTCCTTACACTTCCAATAATATTAATAATATTAATAATATAATAATAATAATAAAATAGTATTAAATTATATTATTATTATTTAAGGTAGCTACTGCTTGGCACGGTACTCAAATGAATGCTAAATTTTTAGGATTGCTTATCCAAAATTGTATACATTTACTGACAGTAAAGGACTTTGGTTGTCCTCAACCAAAAGAAATTTTAGTCACGATGTTCTTGCAAGAATCAACAACTGGTAAATGCAAACTTCAAAGTATTTTCGAAGTAAAATCCGTATTTTTATTAACCGATTTTAATGTATCGCGGCTAAGTTTGTTTCTTAAACTTTGCTCTATAAATTCAGCAAGTAGATTTTTTTATAGGAACCGTTTGACAAATACGGTGCATTATTTAACCGATGAATTGTTTTCCCATAAACAAACTGCTGTCATTTTTAAACGTGCAAAACTTAATAAAAATTGGTACATTCAAAAATTTGGTGAAAAATAATGATTCTTCTTTGAAGAAACTCAACGGAAATGTATCCTTATGGAAATTTGCATTTGTCAGTTTATGTATCTGCAAAAACGTCGTTATCAATAGTTTCCTTGATTAAGGACCCATGCAGTAGCTACTTTAATAATATTGATATTATCAATAACATTATCGTTAATATAATACATTATTATTATCAATAATATTATCGTTAATACAACACATTATTATTATCAATAATATTATCGCTAATCAAATATATTATTACTATCAATAATATTATTATCGATACAATATATTATTGTCATCGATAACATTGAAATTCATTATTATTATTTCTGAATTTACGGTAATTTGTAAAGGCCATCGAATGAGTAAATAAAATAACCAAAGACTCAATCTTACGTGTCACTGCCCTCTATGAGAGTTATAAGTTCATCGGTAAGATAGTCGTAATTCATACAATGAGCTCCGCACTCCGGCAGAAACAGCGGGTCGTATTCCTTGAGGTCTGCGGGAGCGAGCTCTTGCTTGCTGTAGTGTTTGGCCGACATCTGGGAGAGTTTTTCCATGAGACGCCGACGGCAGAGCATCCGCTCTTTGGTCTCCTCTCTCCAAAGAGGACCCTCGTTTCCGCTCGTCGCTCCAATATTTTCGAACGCCTCCCGCAGGAAGGGCCATCTGCGTAGGAATTCAAGACGATTACTCAATGCACATATAAAATCTATCCTTAACGCTGTATCCATATATCTTCCAATGTACATCTATGCGACGCAGTGAAATTTTCCTTAAACATATACGTCATTATCGTGAGTCACGCCCAGAGTCACTCATATTATCGCGAGTGAAGATCGGCTGTAAAGATTGTAAGCGGAAACCTTTGCAAAAACTTTGTTTTCCAAAGTTTGTTGCTCGCCGTTACGGTCCAGTAGAGCTGCTTGCACGTCAGTGCGAAACTCATGACATCGCTTATCTGAAGATTCTCGTCCTCGAGAATGTGCTCGAGAACCTCGCACGGTAGCGAATTGACCAAAACGTCAGCTGCCATTGTCGCCACCCGACTCGACGAGGTTAACGGGAAAACCGAACAATTTTATATCAATTATTTTTACTGGCAACACAATGTTGGATGGATCGAGCGCGAAACTGTCGTAGTCAGTTGCAACGCATCACTGGATCTGCAAACTCGGCGGGGCTCTCTTCCGCTGACGGAGGAGTGGGGGTTACAAAAATAATGGGGTAACGTATAGGTGGCCGAAAGCGGAACTTACATTATGACCAACCTCGCCCAACACAAAGTTTCTAGTACAAATACGGCTCCCAAATCGTTTCCGTACGAGAGCCACGATTTATGGGCTTCAATGCAATTTCCATCTGACATCCTCGTAGGCGAATGCATATTAGAGTCAAAAAATAAAATAGTGTGACCCTGATAGACAAACGACACAAAAAGTAGCAGTTGGCGCAATAATTGCGACATGTGCTGCACATGTCGCCAATATCGCGCCAATATTGCTACTTTTCGTGGCGCTTGTTTGTAAGGGGATGTTTATTGACGATAATACACAAAACCCGACGGATAAACGTTCTACACTTACCACCTAGTATAACCCGTCCTGACTGAATGGTATGACAATCTTTGAATCTCCCGCCCAGGAGTCGACATGAATCCAAAGGGATTTCAAACGATACTGACCCAAATAATGGGGTAATTTACTGACGCTTGAAAGTACGAGCGGTCGGCAATACAGATATCTGCATGTCACAAAGGTACAGATTATCCTCGAAGGATGCCGCTAAATGTAAACGCTTCAACGATATTGCAGCGTTTCGCAATCGAACCGTTCAGCCGGCGGCACGCGACATTGAAGTGTGTGGGATGTGAATACAGTAGAACCTCGATTATCCGAATACCCATTATCCGAACCCTCTGTTATCCGAACTGCCGCTGGTTCGGATAGAGTTTCTATTATCCGAACAATTGCGCAAAATTCTCGTATTCTTACATTGTTGCACGCTATAAACAAGAAGCCAATTCAAGAACGCTCGAGCGCATAACTCACACAGCGGTACTGTAAATGCACGCCAGTCTTTTACAGTATTGTATTTATTTATGAGTTCGTCAGCCGAGCAAATGCGCACGTATTCAAAATTTATTTTCGTTAATCGCGTAATTTGTAAGTTAACGATCTCTGACATTAAAAAAATTTAGCTGCAATAAGACGTACAACTCTCTTGCGCCAAACGAAAATTGTGGATTTCGTGATGAAGGTTTGAAATTATATAAAATATGCGGATGCTGTAATTTTTCATAATAGCCGGTGATGTTATATTAATCACTCAGGTGCAGCATGTTTGTGGTAATTTTGTCGCGTTGGGGTGGGTCGATGATAATTTCGATTAACAATAATAATAACCAAGTTTCAACTGACAATCCGTCAGGCACAAATTAGAACGAATCGGGAATGGTGATAAATCAGTGGAAAAGGGAGAATGCCCGTATACACTGGACGAAAAGATCACACCTAGCTTCGTGTATTGACAGACCCAATGATGCTATCGAGTAATACAATTTACAGTTTGGATTTACTAATGTTAATGTAGTGTAACTATTACATACATTGTTGTCAGATACGCCGATCTCGTTGAGGCAACTTACACATGGTATTTATGTTTTCTCCTCGGGTTCGGTATGATTTTGTTAATGGCAGTAGGTTTTCAGGTAACGAACATTGTTGGCAACAATAAGACATATACCGAATTGACAGATAAACCGTCTGTACATTCAGATTCTTATTACAAAAGATGATCCGGAGGTAACATTGAAATGCACAGTTGTTATATTTACGATATTTATGCACTACTACATAGAGTGCTACATTTCCGAGACTGATAGATCACAGTATCAGCATTCCCGTTTATATGTAAGTAAGCGGTCAGAGTTTAGTGAGGCTTGATGAAAAAAGACATTTCTTTCCCACAGACAAAAAAGTCAATGGTACAGACTATCGGCCGAGGCTCAGAAATGTCTGGAATTGACAACGGTGCGTAGTCGCGAGCCTTGCCAACTAACAGCTGGGAAATTGTTGGTCCTATCAGTAAGGTCTTATGGTCTGGTAAGGACGATCATTATCTTAATGATATTGCATAAAAATTATTTAGCCGCCAATAAATTGTCACTGAAATACAATTAATAGATAATTTTTTTCTTCCAGACATTGAGGACTGCCTTGTCATATTTTACGGTCATACGTTCGATGCAAGGTTTATAGACATCACATGTAAAGATGTATTAACCCTTTGTAAGTCACACCGCTCGAAATCTTACCGAAATGGAACTAACGCGAGTAAAAAATTTCGAGCGTTATAACGCCTTATCAGGACCCTATCAGGGCCCGATGCAACGCTTGAAAATTTCTACTCGGGAATGGAGGCGAAGTGAGGGCCACGCTTTGTCCTGGTAGCGCCTAAGAGTAGATATAGAGGCGTGACTTATAAAGGTAGTACAACGAAAATGGCACGATTTCGACAATTAATGGAAATATATCGACAATTATCAATATGTTAATTTTCCCCGCCAACTTCTCTGAAAAACTATGAGCTTTGTTGATATTCTAAGCCTGTTTCTCTTCTATATTCAAAAACTATTTTCTGAAAAAGTCAAATTTTTGCTGCATTTCTCATACGAAGTATATATAAATTATTGTTTACTGTTCATACGAATACCAGAAAGAGCAGATCTTAGAGTAAACTCTACAGTCAATTTAGTTTTTCAGAACATAAATCGTACTTTCTCCGAAAAAGTCTATTGTATGTTCGAGTAACGGAATGAGTAGATCTTAGAGACAACTTGTGTTTTTCCGCAAATTCTCTACACATACATCATTTGAGAAAATCGGAGTTTTTCGGAAAATAAATTGCATTTTCTCTGAGTAAGTCTACTGTTCGTCCGCGTAACAGAATGAGTAAATCTCAGAGGTAAATCTCAGAGGATTTTCTCTTAACGTACTTTATCGGAAAAATCAGAGGTATCAAGAATTTTTTGGAAAAAACTCTGAATTCCTCTGATATATTGTGACGGCTGGAGGTTGCGCGGAGAAAATGACAGAGATATTTAACATATGGTAGTGAAAATCATCAAAGAAAAATCTCGGAAAATCGATGAAAATCTGCGAAACGATCTGTTTAGAGTTTTTCAGATAAATTGTCAGAGAAATATTTTCACCAGGGTAACGAGCGTTTCAAGAAATGTCAGTGTATCTGTGAGTATCGGTAAGTATCCGTCAGCATGTGTGTGCGCATCTGTGAGTATGGATGTGAGTGTCAATAAACGTGAACTTTATCATTGTGTACATTTAATTTAATATATGTCTACAGCCAAAAGATGCATGTGCCTACATACTAAGTTATATAAATTTGGAAATTTACTATTTTCTTTATCTATAAAAGGAGAAATCCGTAAATAAATTACCAATCAATCGATGCTTGGTGTGTACTTTATTGAGAAATCAGTATGCGTGATAATCCATACTTTGACGCAGCGTCACACAATCAACCTGATCAATCTTAAGACTGTTGGCTTTGACATTTATGTCTTCCTCCAATTGTATCTGAGTCTTCAATAAGTAGCGCAGCGACGCTTGAGCCTGCAGCACGCAAACTTGGAGATAATGGAGTTTCATCATTAATAATTATATAAAATAGCGAAAATCGAATAATACCTCGCAAAAAGTTTGCTGCAGTTTGGCGACGACATTGCGCAATTCGTAGACCTCTTTGACGAGATTGGTCTCCACAAGGTCGCGAGTCAGTTCCAATCCGGGACGCTGACAGCGATTACCCAAACGCGTGTGAGCCAATGCCATGTAGCCTTCTTTATCAGCGATAGATTTTTCCAGCCGGGTTATATTCATCGTCATTTCATTCGCTTGTCTCATTACCTAACCAATCAGGAAAATTGTACTCGTATTATTGATGCTTGGTAACCAACCCCACATAGCACGGAAATTTTTCGAAAATATTTTACCAACATTTACAAAATATTTTACCAACATTACAAAATATTTTACCAATATTTACAAAATATTTTACCAGTATTACCAAATATTTTACAAATATTACAGAATATTTTATCAATATTACAAAATATTTTACCAATAGTACAAAATGTTTAAAATATTTTTTTGTCCGCCCATGAATCTTACATTGAAATGTTTCAGGAACATGTCGCAAAAATGTTTGTGAAACATTGCGCTAAAATGTTTTTAAAACATTTTACAAATCTTTTTAAATGTTGGTGAAATGTGTATTAGATATCTTTCTGAAATATTTAAGAAATTATCAATATTTTAGTGCTGTAGATATTGTTGATTATTTTAAACAAATGTACTGCCTCCAGCACTTCATTTATGGCACACTAAATAGTCGAACTGTATTACAACATTTTCACGAGCCATGGTATTTTTTACTTTTCGTTCTTTCTGAATATAGTTTAGTACACATCTGCTAATATTCGCTTTCAAAATTTTTTTATGTTTCAGAAATATTTCAGATATAGTCAAGATTAATTATACTTCTGAAATATATTTCATAAATATGTCGGATTATTTGAAAGATTGAAAATATTTCTGAAATGTTTTCTAAATATTTCCTGTTATATGGAAATTAATGTCGAACAAAAAAAAATTCTAAGTCAAGTTGTTTTTTTCCGCGATATACCTCGGCATGCTGCAGCTCCAATCTCGTCTTGGCTTCCTTAGTCTCCTCGATTCTGCGATCGAACGCGTTATCGGTAGCTCGTTTTTGAGCGTTCAAGTCGTCGATGACCTGTTTCAAAATTGTATCGATGTAGCAGCGCAGCGGTCGCGCCCCGTTGAGCTCCTTCGCCGCGACGACGATGTTCTTGTTTGTTTGCATTTCCCATTCGTTCAATGTTATGGCCCTAGAAATTTATGTGTACAGTGAAATTCGCAAATTCGCACACTCGATCGAGTCAACGTCATCGGGTCGACTTACGAGGGATCCAGCGGGGCATTGCCGTGATAGAGGCTCAGATTGAAGCTGGTTTCCTTGAGAGACAGATTGTGCGTGTCTATTCGCAAATTGTTATCCTTGTCCTGCAGATCGTTGTCGACGTGATAGAGCGTGGACTTCAGACGCCGGATCTGCTCCTGTGCTTGTTCCAAACTTCTGACCAGCAAATTCTCCGCTCCGCCGATAACTTGGCACTCTTTCCTCAATTCGCGCTCGACGTCGTCGAGGACCAGGTCTATACCCAGCCTCTGTTCTCTGCAGGAGTTAATGGAAATAAACACGAGATCAACGACGCGTACACATTATTCATCTCTCTCATCTTTCATATTCGACCTCCCTAGCAAGTTGACGTACGGCTGCTTTTAGGGGGAAAAAACTAAAAAACGGACACGTCCGTTGGGGAACGAAACGGACCACAAAACCCGTCAAACGGACCGTACGTTTGGATTGGTCCTTTTTCGGTTGCGGAAACCGAGGAAGGACCGAACGTTTTTTATAAAAATTTTTGGCTAAGTTTAAAATTTTTTTTGTTGTTTTACTGTTAATTATGTTTTTAATGAAGGGACAGAATAAAAATACGATCTTGGTCCTTTTTCGGTTGTGAGAACCGAAAACGGACCAAAGCAAATTTTTTGAAATAAAAAAAACCTTCGGTCCGTTTTCGGTTACCGCAACAGAAAAAAGACCAAATGCCAACAAAAATTTACAGTCCGTTTTGACCAAATGCCAACAAAAATTTACAGTCCGTTTTGTCGTTTTTTACGGTCCGTTTTGTTCCCCAACGGACGTGTCCGTTTTTCGGTCCGTTTGCGGTCCGTCAACTTGCTAGGGCTGGTGAAGTGGAAACCATAAAAACACCATAAAAATTATGTACAAAACTTGAAACAAGTACATTTGGTAATATATGTAATATATGTATTGCAACGCACTGTCTTTGCAAAACCCTAGCAAGTTAAAAAGAAAATAAAAAAAACGGACTGAAAAATGGACACGTCCGTTGGGGAGCGAAACGGATCGCAAAAAGGGCAAAACGGACCGTACGTTTTTGGGCCTCGGTTTCCGTATCAGTCCCCACCACGGAGTGAAAATCGATCGCCGCAGTAAGCTATTTGCCATGCTCGACAGTTACTATGGGCGGGGCATGCGCTGCCTCGATTTTCGTGCGTGTCAGTGGGAACCGGTCCTGCCGCTGTTCATGAAATCGAGGCCCTAGTGTACTTTCCATTTCGACACTGCAAAAATAAATTGTAAATGGAATATACCGGAGCTTGAAATTTGCTGGCATTATTTACATTAATTGAAGAGAAATTTACTTTCTTTTGTAAAATAAAACAAAACAGATATTAAAATAGAAACCTTTTGCCTGAAATTTACAAAAACATTAATTAGAAATAAAAATTTTACTGTAAAATTGCAACGCATATGTGTTTGAAATTTCAGAAACAGTTTATGTAAAAAAGCTTCGAAAACAAATTTTTTTACAGTCTTTACAAAAACCGTTGAAAAAAATCTTTGTTATAAACAGATTCTTTTACAGGGGAATGTTTTAAATTAATATTTTGCAATTTTTTGCAAAGAGCGATATCTTACTAAGTGTACTGATGTCAAGTTACGAAATATACTAAATCTCAAGTTTTTTTACACCATGTTTACGGTGTTTTTGCGGGTAAAGTGGGGATCTACCTTGCGACGAGGCACCGGTGACAAATGGCCAATGCATTTTGTTTCACCGATGAGAGGGCGTCCATAAGACGTTCCTTGTATGTTCCGAGCGCATCGATTTCCAGCACTACTTCTTTCCGTATTCCGAGTAGTTCTTTCTTCCGATATTCGATATCCTCGAGTTTCTCCTTTATACGATGATCGGTGTCGTCCTTGTTAGCTTTCGCAACCTCGGCAGCTAGATCGCAAACCCGGCTCGATTCCGACAGCAAACGGTCGGCTAGTTCCTGCTGAGCCTCCGAGCAACGATACCTACGCAAATATCATTGCGGTATATTTGGTTTTCCAACAATGCTGAGTAGAATTTTTATTTCACTAGGTGCGAAAATGGCGGTTTTGCGCACGCGTCCGTAAAATACCTATTTTCTCACCCCGTGAATTTTGTACGATACTCGTGCGAAAAACGCTTTCACACTCGCCAAAAAAGTTTTCATCACTCGGTGCGGAAATGGCTCGACTCCGACAACAGACGGTCGCCAATTCCTGCTGAGCCTCCGAGCAACGATATCTACACAAATATGACTGCGGTATATTTGGTTTTCCAACAATGCTGAGTAGAATTTTTATTTCACTAGGTGCGAAAATGGCGGTTTTGCGCACGCGT
>JAPYZD010005759.1:0-15335 GCA_030522725.1 Ichneumoninae sp. B BG-2022a | reverse complement strand
AAGATTGGTGACCAAAGATTGGTGACCAAAGATTGGTGACCAAAGATTGGTGACCAAAGATTGGTGACCAAAGATTGGTGACCAAAGTTTGGTGACCAAAGATTGGTAAAAATTATTAAACATTGACAAATCGATGAAAAATGGTCCACTATGCCCCAATCTCTCCTCAAAGCATGTTCTACGACGAGTCCCTGTCTTATTATTCTTCGCCCTAAACATTGCACACAACTATCAACCTCAAACAAAAAACACACAACACTCATTAATCGAATAAATTTCAAAAGACTGTCTAAAGTTTCTACAAAGTTGACACCCAGGGCAGTGGATGAGGTTTGCGTAACGCGTTGATCCTCTCAGCGTCGCTTTCTACCTCTCTGCCACTTCAGACTTTTTACATTGTTTCCAAGTTGCGGTTTAGACAATTTATCCGTACAGGAGGGCCGGAGCCGGCGCTGTCTACTCATATTCATCCAGCATGGAAAGATAACTATTGAAGCGCCCGGGCCGGTGGCCGCTGACAGTCTGGGTGCTGGCTCCATTAACGCGGCATCGAGAGGAAGAGAAGCTACCCGGTGCATCGCTGTTTTCTGCCTTCGCTGCCGCTGCTGGTAGTTCTTCTCCGTTGAACTACCAGCAGGAGAGCCTCGCCGGTTCTGCGAGCCCGGTTGCGTTATGAAACAAGGATGTCTGAAGGCGGAAAGCGGGTCAGTGCACGGCTCGTTTATCTCCTATGCACCGCGGCGAGTCGGCTGGCTGAAGGGGGGGGGGGAGGGGGGGAATATACAGATAAATCCAACGGGCACACGTTATGTTGTGTTCCTGGATCGTTTTCTGCAACGACGATCCTCCCGCTCCTCCCGCGAACGCTCCCTTCGACCCCCCTTCGATTCCCTTCCCCGTTCGGCGACGCGCCGAGCCTGCAGTTATAATCAACTACGTACTCAATATCCCGTACACGCTTCGACTATCTCACCTTACACCTTCGCGTATAATCGTTACCGAGCTAATTGTAGCGGGTGCGTCCGCACACGCAACAACCACGTGCAGAGCCAAGCTCGTCTCCGTATCCTCGGTTAATTCGACGGTTCACCGGAGCCGCGCTAAATCGGCGCGGGGGCGGGGGTGGGGATTACCGATTGGTTGCGTAACGGGGAAAGGTGAGTTTAGATGCAGATGCAATTTTTTTTTTTACTGTCATTTTTTTTTCGCTTCGGGATGCGAACGGGGAACGAACTTGTAGGAGAGAGCGGGACAAAATGGGGCAATGGGGCAAAACGGGGTTTTTGAGCAAAACGTCATTTTCCAATAATTTTTGGATGGCCGAATTCGCCCTATCGGATACATCGGATACATCAGGCTTTTCTGCCCAGTTTTGCCACCTTGTCCGATCCAAAAATGATTGGAAAATTTAGTTTTGCCCAAAAACCCCGTTTTGCCCCGCTCTTGCCTATATATTGTTGGTTTGAAAATAAGTTGCGTTGGATAATTGATGGGTCGATGGATCGGTTACCAGAGCGACGGATTTGCGGCGCGGACTACAAAGAGGCGCTTCCGAAAGGAGACGATGAAAACGAGAAGGCGAGCACGAGTGAATCGCTCGGGTGGGCCTTGAACCGATTTCGATCGGACTCGTGACTAGCCATCGACAAGTGGGTGACACACCGTATTCGTGCATCCTCCTCCTTAACGTCCTCGTAAGTATTCTCGATGGCTTCCACGACCGCTCGAACCTTGCCCGCATACGCATACACGCTAATCAATGCCGGAGCGCTGTAATTATTCGATCGATCCGGATCACTGAATGTGGATCTGCGCTAGATAAGATTTCTTATTTTTTATTTTATTTTTTTTGTCATATGTTGACATTACACAGCAACAAATAATTTCGTGGAAACGAAATACGAAGTTTCGTAAAAATAATTTTGTTAGATGAACTCTTTCGTTCGGATTTGAATATTACAAACCTGCCCTTTCATTTCTCGTGTAATCAACAATTTTAGTTTTCACTTTTGCTTGTAATACTAGAAAATTAACAAATAAAAAATTGTGGATGTTTGCGGACAATAAGTTGTTGTAAATAGTATCAACTTTTTATACTGTGTACTATTTGGACGTTGGTAAAATGTTGATTCTACTAGGTAATCATGTCAGGGCTGGAATAAACTTATCATCGATCCAAAAGTACTCAGCAAAGAAGGCTTGTATATTTTTTTGAAAATTATAAGCTTCACAATTTTTTTTTCTTGTAATTTTTACAACTTTTTGTATTTTTTTTTAATTAACGAACCATATTTTTATCCCTTTAACTGACACTTGCAAAAATAAAAATAAAAAGTGAAATTTAGAGGTGAGCATTTTCCCACTGACCGTTAACCCTTTGAGCCATACATTTTGCCACTATAAAAACGGAACCTTGGTATTTCATGTCAAGAAATTAATTTCAAAGTATTGAAAACCGAGCGAATGAAGGTGGGATACTTTATGTTGCTCCGTGACGCAAAGGCTTAAAGAGTTAACTACGAAAATGGTACAATTACCAAGAATAAAAATAAAATTGTGCGGACAAGCAATTTTTTCTAATTAAAAAGAAATGTCTGCCTTGTTATATTGTATTTAGTTCTGCTGGTGAATCCCGACGATCGGTCGGTCCCTTGAGCAGAGCTCGGAACGATCGGCAGCCGGGGTAAGGACGTGAAGCTATGTGGTATTACATAGGCTGCATAGTTCCATAGACATCGTACATTTTGTATATATATATAGATTCTTAAGGTTGAGTAATCGTTGGACACGACCGAAGAGGCGAGTGTCGCGACTCTCGCTGCACATACTGGTACACTCGACACACTGACACATATTTCGTATCGATTAACATCAATCGATAGCCCCCCCCCCTTCTTCTTCGCGCCTGGTGCACAAAACCGCTCTCGAAATTCTCGCGGACCCGTAGAAATCTTCGACTGACTGACAAGAGACTCCGTATTCGGTCATACCCCCCAAGTCGAAGAATGAACGAGCTACTTTCACCGGAAAGAATCAAACTGCAGATATAAAAATAAATAAATAAATAAATAACTAAATAAATAATTAAATAAATAATTAAATAAATAATTAAATAAATAATTAAATAAATAATTAAATAAACCATTAAATAAATAATTGAATAAATAAATAATTAAATAAACCATTAAATACATAGTTAGGTTAGATAGATAATTTTATTGTGAATATGTGCGAATGCAAGGATTAAAGATGCAAAAAAATCTGATTGATAAAAAATTAGTAACTTACGCATATATCAGCCATGGAAGCCGTGTATTTACTTATTATTACGAAGCTCGCTTAGGTGTCGCTCAGAGGAGCTCTGAGCTTGAAACCGCCGGTCAAATATAACCATTAAGTAATTAAGTAAATACGTGAATAAATAA
The DNA here is from genome assembly GCA_030522725.1 of Ichneumoninae sp. B BG-2022a. NCBI lineage: Eukaryota > Metazoa > Arthropoda > Insecta > Hymenoptera > Ichneumonidae > Ichneumoninae sp. B BG-2022a. Next base: position 11,910 of record JAPYZD010005759.1, on the reverse strand, counting down.
ATAAATAATTTAAAAAGCCAGGTAGTCGTAAAATGTTGTTTACGCTCTCTTCTATGCAATAAACAAATAAATAAATAATCGATAAACATTTACGGCAACCGGATGTGCTGAAAGCGTTCAACTTTTTTAATCTATTTAGGTTCGATGACATAATACGTGTGCATATAACTGCCCATACGGCGTACGAATATTATATCGATCACCCGAGTACAGCTATCGTTATAGCGTTCGGAATTTTTATTTTTTAATTTTTTCCCCTCAATTTTATCGTATCCCCGGGCAATTTTCACGAGGGTCTCGTGCATCGATCAGCACGAAAGGAATTTGTAGAGATCGAAGAAAGTTTTCGAGGCACGCTGGCAGAGACCGACGAACGGGGATAATTGCCGTGGTCGTAAACGATGACGTCAGAAACACACGCACACTAATGGTATTTAACGTACGATCGTTATCCCTTCGCTCGAAACGGTCCCGAGAACGAAGGTATCGATTCGAACCGATATTATAAACACGCTGGCGCCCCAGGGGCCCGTTGAAAATGTGGGCGCGGGCGCGAAGTGTCGTCGATCGCGAGAGGACGGAATTCGCACGATCGTGTAACGTAACCCAGATACCATCGTCGTGGACGCGATTTTTTTTTTTTTTCTATACTGCATCAAGTTATATGTTCAGTTTTCAGAATGTTAAAAAAATCATCGCTCTATTGACTTATGCGGGCTTAGATAATATTTACACTAAAATATAATTCAACTTTTCTTGTCCTCAAAAGTCGATAATTCTTTTTTTGTGAATTTTGCAGAAAAAAATCTTGTCCATTTTACAAAAATTTTAATTTTACGAATATTCGTTATAAAATTTTTAAGAAAATAATTGTGGAGGTTTGTAGAGCAAAAAAATGTTGTTAAATGTACAAATATTTTTTACTGTGTACGAGACTCACTTTCGATACATTGTGTATGGGTGCTGTTGCACACTAACGTATGAATTACTACAGCGATCCCGCATGTCGCCATATAAGAACATATAAAAAAAGCATTAAAAACGAACCACTCTTGCCGAGTGATGGCATTCTTATCAGGGTCACATAATTTTTTTTATAATAAAATAGTATGCAGTAAAACAATACAAATCCATATGCACGTAAAGAAAAAAGTCTGTGACACATTCCCTACCCCCAAAGCTCTAAAACGGGAACGTATTATTTTGAAGCAATAAAAAAATGTTATAACAAAAAAATTAAAAGAAAAATGAAATAAAATTGTAGACAAGTTTCCTTAAATCGCCAGACCTTTCATTAACCGGAAGCGATAATTGAGAATGTGAAAGAAACCTGCCGAGAAACTCCCGATTAATATAGCAAATAAACAATTCTCCCTAACGCGGACCAGTTTTGCCAGCAAAATGAATTCAAGACCGTAATAGCGGTAGTGGTCGAACGTAAATGTTCGTACTATCGTATAGATTTCCAGATTGAAGGCATTCTTATCAGGGTGAGATAAATAAAAACAAAATAAAATAAATTTGTGGACAAGTTTTCTTAAATGTCCAGACCTTCTTTTCTTTAACCGGAAGCGGTATTTGCGACTGAAAAAATCCTTCCATCCGTACTTCCGATTAACATAATAAATAAACAATTATCCCTAAACCGGACCAGTTTTGCCAGCAAAATTAATTCAAGACCGTAGCAGTGATAGTGGCCGAATGTAAATGTTCGTCCTATCTTCTGGGTTTTCAATGCGCAGGTATTCTTATCAGGGTGAGATAAATTAAAAGCAATAAAAACAAAAAAAAATAAAATAAAATTGTAGACAAATTTTCTTAAATATGCAGACCTTTCCTCTTTAACCGGAACCGACAATTGACGTAATAAATAAACGATTCTCCCTAAAGCGATGAAATGAATTCAAGATAGTAGCAGTGGTAGCCCGATGTAAATTTCCGCGCCACCTCACGTATCAACACTTTGCCGCAAGAAACTCTACGGTTATTTCTGCTGAGCATAATCACAGGTCAATTTTCGTGTCCCCGGGTATTACAATCGGCTCTCGGGCTCTCCCGTTGCATACAATGTGGGATACGGAGGATGGATTGTAAAGCGAGAGTAAGGTGTGTTCCCGCTTGCTTGCATACAACGCGAGGATGCGAGGAGAGAAGCAACGGGACGACGAGTAAAGTAACGTTCTCGAGGCTGTTTGCGTCGCGCGTTCTCTGCCGGCGCTGCCGGTTCTCCGCGGCGCGCGGGAGAGACCACCGGTTTTCTGCCGCGCGGCCGCAACTACGGTTGGGCCGCTGACGTAGTCGGAGGAAGAAAGAGAAAGAGCCAGGCCTGGCCTTCCTCCGTCTCCCTCCGACACTTTCACTGAGTCCCGTGCCCCCTTCGGCCCCCCCTCCCCCGCCCCCCCCCCCCCCCCCCCTGCCCGGGCAGGGGCCGGGGGGCGCGGGGGGGGGGGGGGGGGGGGGGGGGGCACGAATCGTGAAAGTATTGTCCGTTATTAACGCTAACGAGACACCGATGGAACTCGATGAGCGAGCTTCAATTATTAATCGCTCGGCGAAGCCGTCGCCGGAGGAATGAGGAAAAATCGCTATTCGAACCCGCGTACGTTTTCAAGATCACGTTAGCCGCCTGAATCTCCCACGCGCCTTTACGCACGCAAGGATTTTTTTTTTCTATTTTTTTAATTCATTTTTATCTGCGATTCTTTCCCAGAAGATGAGTCACTGGGTGGTTGCGAAAATGAAATTAATAAAAATCGTTTCGTCATGCGATTATTGGTATTCATGTTTCTTGTTTTTTTTTTGTTTTTTTTTTAGATTGTGCGATTAAGGAGGCAGCTTCGATAAGCGGCTGCGTGGGCCGGTGATGGAGAGTCGCGGGTATAAATTCGTGGAACGATAATTTTTATATTGGTAACGTCCTGACCCCCGAGTCGAGATTATCCACTGGTCGCCCTTTTCTCTGACGAGCGGTTTATATTAAATCCTCCGTTGTTCGTGCGTAATCAACGGCGAGGAACAACGTTATTTTCTCCGAGGGGTTTAATAAACCTGCCTATTAGGCCGACTAATCGCCGAGAACACGTGCACTTTCATTTTCCCAAGATTTTTCTTATCCGCTTGCACGCTCCTCTCGGATTTTTTCCTCAATATTTGTACTTGCATACACGGCCATATATATATATCATTTTTTTTTTTTTTTTTTTTTTAAATCTCCAAGACACGAACGGGACTAATTATTTCAGGAAATTTTACCGACGATTACCCTGACGAGGATGTTACGTGTACCGAATCTATGTACGTACGATCCTCGTTATACGTCGATGTGCAAGTTATATACGTGGATCGTACGCGCCGCTATATTACGCCAGCAGCCAGGTGAATCCTCTGCGGGTCTGACAAAACAAACCGTGACTACTGGAGCTGTGTCGCAAGCTCGCCGAAACCCGCACCACTTCCGGTACGCTTATCTTCTCGGTTTAATTCGGTCAACGGAAACTGCGGAAGACTCTCAGCTTCATTCTTCCTACTTCATTGTTTCTGTCGGTTGCGTCATCGAGCGCAGAATCCACCGAACGCTTTTATCACTTCCGGGGAGCGGAATTAATCGCGGCTACATTGAGTGCTCAACTATCGAGTAAATGGCCAGTTACGCTCAATTTTCACAGACAATGGCCGATGTAACATATTCGGCTGCATTAGTGAAATTACCTTTTTTTTTTTTATATCTTCGACAATTTTAGTCGAAAGGTTCAGGAAACATTTAGCGAACAATATAGGTTCATTCTAGACAAAGTTTTTTGGAACGTAATTTTGTACATTTTTTTATTTGGGTGTAAAATTGAAGAAGCAATTTTTTCTCACTCGTCGATGTGTCATATTTGGCTACGTCAGTGAAATTATTATTTTTTTTTTTACAAATATCTTCTCCAATTTTAGTCGAGAAATTAGGGAAAAATTCTACAAACAATACAGATTCATTCTAGACAAACTTTTTCTAATCATAATTTCGTTCATTTTTTAATTCAGGTGTAAAATTGAAAAAGCATATGTTTCACTCGCCGATGTATAATATTCGGTTAATAAAATTAATATTTTTTTAACAATGTTTGCTCCAATTATAGTCGGAAAATTCAGGAAAAATAACGAACAATATAGGTTCATCCAAGCGGAAGTTTTTTCGACCATAAAATCATACATTTTTGAAAATTTAGGTATAAAATCGAAAAAGCTAATTTTTCACTCGCAAATCTATCATATTTTGACGTACAAGCTCAAGTATCAAAATAAAATGACTAAAAGTTTTTTCGCCACATTTTTTTCTATCAACAAAAATGTACAAAATTTCCTAAATGATACGCTATATAGTTAAATTTGCCGCAGCCAAAGGTAAGCTATCGCTTCGAACCGTTTGATCGAATGTTTCCCAATCCTCGATGAGAACAGAGCAAATCGATAAATGTCATTCGGGTCACGCGGTATGCGAGAGTAGTCGTATAAACTGTCGCTCGCGGAGTTCAAAGCACTCCTAAGAAGCAGGAAGTGTTCTGAAGCTGTTTCTACTAGTCGACAGATATGTATACACACCGGTCGGCTGCATTGAGGGGCCCCGAGGCGGACACTTACCTTGGTCTTAGAATTCTCGTGAGCGACCAACGAGTACAATTATATCCGTGTCTGCCTCGCTATCGTTTTTCGCTCGGCGGCGAACACGTTCTGTTCAGACACATTGAGAACTCGCGCTCGCACTCTATTGTATCTCATTCGTCATAAGTCTTCGTATTCTGTGTCGCGAGAATTTTTTCTCCGACCTTCAAAAAAGAGAGACGAACGTCTACAATTTTTTGTGTTGTTAATTTGATTAAAAAAATTAATAATTAAGAAAAAATAATTTTTATAACGTCTCAACAAATATGAGGACGAATTTTCTATACGAAAAACGACGCTTTGTTGGAACTACAATTTTTAAATGTAGAAATGAAAATAAAAGTTCAAAAAATAAAATAAAATATATGAAACGTTGGAGAACCTCGTAATAATCGTGGCTGAAGGACTTCGGGCGATGCCCAATTGCAATTGGAAATATGCAATATATGCGATAAGATTTAAGTTTGTTAGGTATCAAAATCGGTTACATGGATTGTCAATAAATTTGCTACTATTACTAACATAAATATTCATATAAAATATATGTAACGCTGAACCGACAGCGGTGGATGCACGGTTGGCGCACGGCTGTGGTGGTCGCCCAAGTCAAGCTGATTCGTTCGCGGTCAGTACTTGGATGGGTGACCGCTTAGCCGCGGCGCTAAGGTGATCGCTTCGTTGAGCGGAAGGCGCTTCTTCTGAGACTTTGGTATTTCTGCGCTGCACTCCAGGGCAAAAATACCGGTGGATCTGCAGAATATTCCCGTCTCTACCGACACGGGTGTTCCGTAGTTTCCCCGTGTTTGCGGCGAATGCGGGACAGTGTAGCTAAGTCGGCTACGGACGCACTGTAACTTAGGTAGCTTAGCTGAGTGCGGGTAGGGAGTGCTAGGGGGAATCGGGACGGGGTTCCATAAAAACCCAAACAGGGTAAACGGTGGAAATGGAACAACAAATAATAGTAATTTACGATACTAGTGCGATAAAACTTTTTCTCACGAGTGTGACTGCAGCAAGAGCCGAAAGCGAGTGTTGCAATCACACGAGTTCAGAAAAAAAAATTCGTATGAGTATCGTACCCAATTTTACTTCATGAGGTGTGAAAACACCTCATGAAGTAAATTATTTCAGAATTTTCTCGGCATGCCACCAGCCAGCCCACATCTCTATACGAGCGAACAAACTCGTTTAGAGCATTAAGACCCTTGAAAAATACATTTAAAGAGTCAGCTTTGGGGAAAACTCTTCGGTACTGTATAGTACATACCTCAAGTAGTATCTATGAATTATTTCAGAATTTTCTCGGCATGCTACCGGCCAGCCCACATCTCTATACGAGCGAACAAACTCATTTAGAGCATTAAGACCCTTTAAAAATACATTTAAAGAGTCAGAGCTGGGGAAAACTCTTCGGTGCTGTATAGTACATACCTCAAGTAATGTCTATGAATTATTTCAGAATTTTCTCGGCATGCTACCGGCCAGCCCGAATCTCTATGCGAGCGAACAAACTCGTTTAGAGCATTAAGGCCCTTTAAAAATACATTTAAAGAGTCAGCTTTGGGGAAAACTCTTCGGTACTGCATAGTGTTTTACGCACCTGTTTTCTTTATGAGGTGTAAAAAGTACAATTTCTTCACCCAGTGTAATAAATATGAAATATGTATATTATATATATATGTAACGCTGAAAAGCTAGGAATAAGATTTATGTTAGTTAAGTATCAAAAACAGTCACGTGTTACGTATTGTGAATTATTTCACCACTATTATTAACATAAATATTCATATAAAAAACATGAAACGCTGAGAAGCCTTCTAATAATCATTAAGGAACCAAAAATATAATTGACAGATGCAAAATAGAATAGATCCAAAAATGTAATTAATAGATCAACCCACCGATGCGACAATTCAAAGTAAATTCACCGTCCGCATAAAAAAAAATGCGTCCGGCTTAAGTCATGCATGCCAAATCGTCAGTGACAGAATATAAAAGTCTTAGGAAGAAATATTAATATTTGCAACGAATAAGAGTCTCAAATTCGTCATGACCGTTTCGACAAGGATTCTCGGTGCCACAGTCCGGATGTCGAGGGCGCCGATTTACGCATCGGGAATTCCCTTTCACAACATCTCTTGTTTTTCTAACACCATTTCAGACGCTTCATTTTTATTTTTATGTTCGCATTAAAAATACGTTCTCGAGGGAAGCAACGCTGGTAGGAAGATACGTTACATCGATGCGTCCAAGTGGAAGGAGAATTCCCCGTGGTCTTTTCCTCAGCACGTGACTATTCTCTCCCGGCGAGAGACGCTTAAAACGGCCCGCGTTGTGCCGGCGGTCGGGAGAAGGTGACTCGCGCGTAAATACGAGAGTCGCGAACGCGTGGAGCGCAAAGTCGACGTGGTCTCCGGTCGGTTCGCGTTTCTTCCGCTTTTTTTCTCGCCATAGAAGACGAGCCACATTTTAAAAAAAGTTAAAAAAAAAAGTTCGACATAAAAAAGAAATAATTACATCTAACCTTGAACGAAATCGGTAAAAAAAAAAAATCGGTTGAGAAACCTAAAATAAAGTCTGAATTTTAAAAAAAGTATAAATTTAATTCTAACCTTGAATCGAATCGGTTAAAAAGATCGGTAATTTTTTTTTTTTTTGCTTGGGACTCTCGATCTCACTCCGCAAGCTCGGCGGAATATTCGACTGGAGCAGTCGTTAAGGTTTCGCCGGCAAGTGTATGCAGAGTCGGGCCTCAGAGCCGATAGAAAAAGAGAGTGGATATTTTTGCCGCGGCTCGGTCATACATCGATATATATATACCTCCCTCGGAACGAAAAACCCGTGGAACACTACACCGTCGTCCCACTCCCGGTGAGTGTTTCGGAGACCGGCAACGCCGAGTCGATACGTTCTCGTAACGCCGGGGACCCCCAGCTAGCCGTTCATCAGGAGCAGAAGGAGAGCCGCGAGTGACTCGTGGAACTCAGAGCTCCTTTCGCGAGTTCAGTACCGATCGCGGGAGGCACGAGGCTCGATGTTGTCGTTGCGCGCGAGGCACGACAGGTGTGCATAGACATCAGAGACTGATCCACATATACAACTTTTTCTTAATTAAAAAAAATAAAAAAATATATTAAAATAAAGGATATCGTGACTAAAAAAATAAATAAATTTAAAGACCCGTTCGATTTCACATTTACGCTGAATCGGTAAAGAAATTCGAGGGGCGAAGTTCCACCGAGGAGAAGAATAATCGAACGACGATGAAGAGAATCGGTTTATTCCGGTGAGTTTTCTTTTTTTTTTTCTTCGTAGCTGTTTTTGTCGATCTGTTTGTAAGACCAACGGTCGTGGCAGTGAAATCGTAATTTCGGGCGTACGTGCCTCGTGGCCGGTGGGAAAAACGAAAGTTCGTCATTTGCGACACCTCCGCCCGACGTATCGGCGACTCGAGCGATTGGGAAATAAAAGAGAAAAAAAAACACGATTGCCGTACCACGTGCGTGGAAAATCGCGAGAGAAGCGGAAGCCACGACGAGAGCAGAATAACGATGCGGGCGCCGAGCCGGGGTATTATTACGCGGAGTCCTCCGGCGCTCGTCGGACGAGACCGGAATCGGAGCAAACGCCAGTGAAATGCTTCCGTTTCGGTCAGACGCCCTTCCTGCGCGCGCGAACTCCCGTACGAAACTCTCGTTCCGCAACTCCGTTGCTTTATCTCCGAGCCTTGCGCAATTTTAACGACGCGAGTACGCTATACATTTTTTTTTTTTACTACACATTTTTGCTCGCGGTGGAAATCCGGGGATAATTGCCTGGTAATAATCGAATTAACGGCAATTCCTTTGCGACACGCGAACGTTTGCTGACATGAATAAAAAAAAGAACCGGCTGTGCAATTTGTCACGAGTTTGCTCAGTTAGTAAAGACAAGCGATAAAAAAATGATTAAGGATACCGGATCGAGGGTTACTGAAATTATCTTTTTGTTCTCTCGTTCTCAAAAAAAAATTGAAAAATTGCAAAAATGAAAATGAAATCTGCTCGACAACTCACGGGGCAATGCAATTTTTAAAAAAATGCAAGAAAAGATTATGTCGATATTCCACCGTCCTTAAAAAAATAGTAATAATCCGAGTACACGAAATTTACTATAGAGACCTGTTCCACATTTCGTACTTTCGTCGAGGTGAAATCTGTTGGCTAATTCGCTGGACAATTTGAGATGGGCGAATGAGCGAGATTTAAGAAAATGCAAAATGAGATTTGCTCGATAATCTCTCGTCCTTAAAAAAAAAAAATTCGAGTCACGACATTTACTATAGAGAGCTGTAGCACATTTCGTACCTTCATTATGGTGAAATCTATTGACTGATTCGCAGAATAATTCGAGATGGGTGGATGAGCGAGGTTTTTGAAAAATGCAAAATGAGATTTTCTCGATATTCTCCCGTCCTTAAAAAAAAAATTCGTATACACGACTTTTACGATAGAGACCTGTAGTACATTCCATACCTTCATCAAGGTGAAATCTGTTGGCTAATTCGCCGGACAATTCGAAGTGGGCGAGTGAGCGAGATTTTTCAAAATTGCCTACTGAGATTTTGTCGACATTCTCCCGATCTTTAAAAAAAAATCCGAATACCCGAATTTTACTATAGAGACCTGTAGTACATTCCATACCTTCATCAAGGTGAAATCTGTTGGCTAATTCGCTGGACAATTCGAAGTGGGCGAGTGAGCGAGATTTTTAAAAATGGCCTACTGAGATTTTGTCGATATTCTCCCGATCTTAAAAAAAATCTGAATACACGACTTTTACTATAGAGACCTGTAGCACATTTCGTTCCCTCGGATCGATGAAATCTCTTGGCTAACTCCCCGGACAATTCGCGATGAGCGGATGATAAAAATTTTATAATGAAAAGAACTTTTACATGCAAAACGAGAATCGATAGCCTGCGATTAACATACCCGATTTCCCGTCGGTCGTAACTCTCCCTTGAGTTCTCATAAATAACATCATAAATCATAATTTGCTGAAGATTTTCGAGTTTAACAACAGTTCATCGTTATTTTTTTTTCTTTTTTCCTCCTGATTAATGTCATCCTCGACATTCGCTTAATCAATTATTGTTACCGCGATATATTTTTTTTCCTCGATACGTAATTGCCACTGCGAGCCGCGTTTGTTGGGACGTTGTTACCGGTAAATGCGTTGCGAGGCGATAAACGCGAGTTGAGCTAGGTCAGGATAACACACTTTTCGTCCTGCAGTTAAGAATTATCGTTACCGTTAACTTCGCTAACGGTGACGTTGAACAAGGTGTACGCCTCGTTTAGCGTCAATTCGACTAATAGGCCTCTCGCTTTCACGATTCCCTCGGCCCGTGCGCGCACGTTGGCGCTTCGCAGTGTGACCTGAACACAAGCTCGACAGTCACGCGGGATTTATGCCAGTCAAGGAGAACCACATTCGCATCATATTATGTTCTTCTCCGCCGTACATGCTCATCTTTCCATCATCGACGAAAACACCCACGTTCCTCGTTGATAACTTAAAGGGCCTAAGTCCCATGTTAAACTACACGAGTTACGCCCTTTCGACTCCCACCCGTCGATATCCCTTCGTGGCGCATAGATGCGTCTGCGGAGCGTCTACGAGTAAAATCATAATAACAGTTGCAATGAAAATAATAATTTTAATAGTAATGATTTAATTAACAAAATAATATTTTTTATATTTAATATTTTATCCTCATACGTACTCGATAAAGCAACTCTTCAGACATTTTTTTTATGTTTCAAATAGTTGTATTTTAAGAGCTTTTATTCAAAACGTTTAGCACAAAGAAACCACTTGTCACTTTATTTGATAAGACAAGAAGAGGACAAAATTAAAATAAATCTACTTATATGCACTGATAAAAAAAGTACAGTTCAATCAACTAAGATTCGGGTAGGGACGTTCAAATAAATATTTTGTTGGTTGAACAAAATATTTAGGTGAAATCAACCAAAAAATTTTTTAAGTGTACCAACAAAATATTTAGTTGAACGTCCGTGCCGGAATCTTAGTTGATTCAACCGTATTTTTTTATCAGTGTGTGACCCCCTCCCCCCCACCCCCCTTGGGAATGGGGATTTGTATCCCTGGAAATAACAATAAAGCATCCAATAAATAAATAATTCGATTAGATTGATAGATATTTTGATAATGTATATGTGCGAATACAAGATTTCAAAATGCAGGGAGATCTGCTTAATACAAAATTTTATAACAAAATTAGTAACTTACGCATACGTAAGCCATGAAAGCCGTCATTTACTTATCGTTATGAGGCTCGCTTAGGTGTCGGTCGGAGAATCTCTGAGCCCGAAACAGCCGGTCAAATGTAATAAATAAATAAATAAATAAATAAATAAATAAATAAATAAATAAATAAATAAGTAAATAAATAAATAAATAAATTTAAATCGGCGAGTAATCGAAAGAATTTTGTACGAGCGTTTACGCTCTCTCCTACGCAGGGGCGGGGGGGGTCAGGGTTGCGAGTGTCGTGTAACGACCTTCGATTAGTCGAGAAACGAGTGTTGGTGAACGAATAGCGTAGGAGAGGCGAATAGCGTCAGGTACGTTTATAGCGCAATAACCGTCACACACGGAGCGTGGTGGAGAGGCACGTAGCCGATACAGGATGGCTCGTAGCGTAGCCGCTGGCGAGCAAAAGTGAGTTGATACAGCAACAAGCAAGCAGGGCAAAAGTGGTCGGGAGTCACGGGTTCTCTCTCGGCAGTAGCGCACACGCACACGCACACAGGAAGAACCCGCCGAGAGAGACCACTTTCACCCGAGAGAAGCGCGCGCGCGCGCGCACACTAGCGAGTTTACTTCCTCGAAGCGTTCCCGTGGACTCGTGCTCTATAGCGGCCCGTCGGCGCAGCCTTTCCTATATGCGCGCGGTGTACCCGTTGCCCTCTGGAATTCGATTGCCAACGCTACTCGACGACGCTTCTGTTCATTCATGCTTCGTACGATGTTTCTTTTTTTTTGTAGTTTCCTATATTTCAATTTCAATTTCTGATTGAAAATAAAGGACGGTGGAGTTAAGGAGGGAGTCTCGCTGCGCGCTGACTTCGCATAAGTTCGACAACAATAAGAGAAAATTTGCAAGTACTTCTTGATGGTGTAAAAATCTGAAAAAAATCATGTATACTAAAGGCACTGAGAAGATTAATTTTGCATAATAATAATTGCAAAATGTTA
>JAPYZD010005758.1:0-12759 GCA_030522725.1 Ichneumoninae sp. B BG-2022a | reverse complement strand
AAAAAAAAATAATATATATATATATATATATATATATATATGTGTATATTTTTCATTGATTCACACCCACGATCATGAGATCAATGGTGCGATGTAGAATTCACACAGACAGAAATAATTTCATAAAATAGGAATGAGAAATTTCGTAAAATCATTTTATTAAATACGTGACAAACTCGTTTGTCACTTATTTGAATATATGAGTCAGCCCTTTTATTTCGGGTGTCATTGACAATTTTAGTTTGTACTTTTGATTGTAAAGCTGGAAAATTAACAAATAAAAAATTGTGGACATTTGTGGACAATAAGTTGTTGTACAAAGTGCAAACTTTTTTTACTATGTACTTTATATAGGCACATTTTTAATGAAGAAATTGCCATGGACGGGAAGCATTAGACTTAAATTGGGAAAAAAACTAAGGTCGGTTTCGAGACGACCACAACAAGGGGGAACGGGCTTGGCAAAAAAATTATAGTATATATATATGTGTGTGTGTATATATATATATATATACACACACACAAATTTTTCATTCATTCACACCCACGGTCGTGAAATCAATGGTGCGATACAGAATTGACTTTCTTTACGCAAATTTTTATTGAAAAAATTGTCATGGACAGATTGTCGATATTTTTTATATATATATTTTTCTTTTTTTTCTTAAGACGATGAAACGACTTGACAAGAGTAGCGTTAGATTTAGATTGAAAAAAACCAAAATTAACGGTATTATTTATTGTTAGAGCATTGTACCGAATTTCATCAGACATTACGGTGTTTTATGATTTTTTAATGATATATTTACAGCGACGTTATTGTTATTATTGTTAATCGGCAGGTAGAATTATAAAAAAAAAAAAATTAAAGAGAAACAAAAAACGACTAGACGAATCTCGAGTGCCTCGTTGTGTTCTACAATCGTACGTCCGGTGTGAATTTTTCGAGTTCCTTTCTAATGGCCGCTATGAGCGGTACTGCGGGATCTTCCGACGGCAGCTGATGATCCGCGAGGACCCGGTTTACGTCGATTTCCGGCAAATTCGGACGATGAAAAGGGCCTGCGCTCAGGGGCCTCGAGCCCCATGCCCCTCGCGGGTGAGGCGCAGCGTTTCCGGTTTCCGGTATCTCCTCTTCTATACCTCCCCGAGGCAGAGACGTTCGGGGCCTCGTCTTTGGCTGCGTTATCGGCGTTGCTACCGGACTGAAATAACAAAAAAAAAGGAAATGGTAAATTAATAATGATGCAGGGTTGAAGCGCTCAGGTCGATGACCCTTTGTCAACGCGCATAATTATCGTTAGGTATGAAACTAATACAAGAAGATAACTGTATAAATGTATAAGTAGGCTACTCCTTAGATTTTTTAGACCTTTCAATAAGGACTTATTTTTGTAAAGAACTTTTCAATTACAACTTATTTTTTTTTCTTTTTAAAGCCTGTGCATTGATATACACTTGTTAAAGATGAAATTTGATGTCAGGGTCGTATTAAATTTCTTTTACTGATACTACTATAACGTCCATAAAAATATAATTTATTCCTCCAAAAAAATGATTTTTTGTTTCCAAGTTAAAATTAAATCGTTGAAGTTGCTTACCTTACGTGAGCGGACTTCCCTCTCGACTCGGAAAACATTGTCGTCCCTGTTGCGAGACGGTCGGGCGGCGATCTCGCTGCCGAGCTCGGTCGCGACGAAGAATACACCGGCTCCTTGGCTCTCGCGTCCCGGGTTCCGAAGAGACTGAAGGAATCCTCGAGAAGTTCGTGAAGTCTTCTTCTTGCGCGGCCCACCGGACCCGAGGCGATCGGACGTTCCCCTCCGTCCGTTTCCGACGTTCCGGTTTCTGCTGGCATAGTCAATATCTTTTCGAGAAAAACAATGCCTCGAGAATATTTCCTACACGGTTATTCAACCCGATCCAGATGGTAACTGAATCGAGTCGCTTTGCTTTCTCAAAAGAGAGAAGCTACACTTTCGTTAAAAAAAGTGTCGAGTTTTTAGTGTCAGCGTATTAGAAATGGTCCAAAACGTCGGAAAATGCTACTTTTAGCTGTGTGTGCGTGTGTAACAGATTTGCATTGTTTAAAACAATTACAACTCAGAAGTAGTTTGAAATAGTGAGGTGAAATTTGGTACTCTTGTAGAGTCGTAACGTCGCTTCATTCGGTGAAACTTTTATGAAGATTCAGGTTCAATTAGAGATTTTACCCGATTTTGATTTTTTTGTATGTCTGGTATATCTATGTTTTGTATATCTAGTCTGGTTTTTTTGTATGTCTGGTATTTGTAACTTTCGTAAATGTTGAGCTATCGTCCTAAAACTGCACCCAAATATAATATTTTTATCTGAGATCTTTGGCATTGAATTTGGTCAAAAGCGGTCGGATTTTATGGGATTTTGATTTTATGAGAAAACCCTCGAATTTGAGTAAACATGAACGTATTGGGCTCAAGTTTGAAAGATGAACTGCACTATGTTTGGCATTAAATTTATTTACTGCCAAACATTAAGTTGAATGAAATTCAGAAATTTTTTAATTTTGCTAATTCTTTTCCGCCTGATTCACGTTTCTGAATAAAAATTGAAGATAAAAATCATTATTCAACCAATTACCCGGTAATTTAACTATTTTACTTCATACAAATAATTCGTTTATTTTTCTGAATACCTATGAATTTTTTCTAATCTTTGAAAATTGCGTGTTTTCACAACTTGAAGACAGGAAAAACGCGATTTTCAAAGATAACAAAAAATTCTGAGAAAATTCATACGTATTCAGAAAAATAAACGAATCATTTTTATGGAAAAAAAGTTGCCGGGTAATTTGTTGAACAATTATTTTTATCGTTAATTTGTCAACAACACTTCGGAATTATAATAATAATTCCGAAGTGTTGTTGACAAATGCAAATGTAATGGCTGTTTTTATGTAATAACATAGACATAGCCATTACATTTGCAGCCTCCCACACGGTTGATTTTTTCAGATTTTTATCCCATTGAGAAATGTTTCAATTTTTTTCCCTGAAACTCACGTTTCGCGGGACTGCACTGAGAAAAAGGATAGTATTTTCTACCATACCAATAGGCTCCCAGGGGGAACGTCTATATAGATAGTTTTTGATAGTATATATTCAGTTGTTTAAATTATAATTATTGTTGCAACCATGATTTTTTGTCACTGTCGTAACTATAAAATGTAAACGTTCCCAATTATTGTTGCAACCATGATTTTTTGTCACTGTCGTAACTATAAAATGTAAACGTTCCCCCTGGGAACTATTTTTTATGGTATAAAGTCAGTATTGTTCCTTTTACTATTTTCTTTTTTCTCAGTGTGTACCGGTAGGATTACCTCAATACTCGAAGACGAAATAATTTACATATATATTTTTTTCGAACCTTCCACGGCTCTCTGTCTTCTGAGATCCCAGACAATCGGTCCGACGACTCCGGGATCTTTCAGGGCACTTCTCGTCCGGCTCAATCCTTCGTCCGTGCGGCCCACTGGGTCGTAGCTGCCGTTCCCTCGTCTCTTCATTTCCGGTGTCTCGAACTCGAGGTCCAAGTGGCGGACGACAACAGGCTCGAGGATCTTCGACAGAGGCTCGACGCTCCTCATGTTGGGGAATATTTTACACGAGGGCATCGACAGATACGAGTGAGGCGAGGCGGTCTCTTCCAATTTTCGGATCCGAGCCTCTTCCAGGGATTCGAGATTGTCTTCCTGACCTATTACGGTGTCCATGGAGTCGGGCGTTCTCGGCTGGTCCAATGCGTCGGTTCTCGTCACTCTTCTTCTGCCGGTTCTCCTTCAAATTTCACAAATAGGACAGCGATTGTCAGCAAATTAACAGCGAGTTAACATACAGCGATGGAAACGGTGATGAGGGAATCAGTAGAAAAAAACAAAAATTCACGAATTTAACTCGACGTTCCCTGAGGAAATTTACAGAAGTTTTCTCACGCGCGAGAAATTTTTGTGGTCAACCCTTCAATGTCCTATGCAGCATATTTTTCCACCTTGGTAGAACAGCTGTTTCATGATTTATAATGCACGATTTATAATACAAAAAATGATTTATAGATTTTTATAAAACTGTTGTGAAAAAGATTCATCGAATAACAATGTATCGTAGAAAAGATTTTTGGAAATCATTTCGCGGTTAAACGCTTCATTATACGAAGTATTCAAAGATATAAAGTATTGTTTTATTCTGGTGTAAAAATTCAAGATAAAAAATGAATTTTTCAAAAGTGGTTGAGAATGATACATTACGATACTAATGCGAAAAAACTTTTTCTTCACTCGGTGTGGAAATGGCCACTTTTCCGCCCGCTTGGCGTGCGTAAAATCGCCATTTTCGCACCTGGTGATGAAAAATTTCATACATCCCTCGTGCGAAACACTTTTTCTAACTCGTGTGATTACAGCACTCGCCCTCGGCTCATGCTGCAAACTCACACTCGTTAGAAAAACGTTTTTCGCCCTCGTGGAGTAATGTACTATTTCTGACGTTTGTAAGTGTGCAGCTCCAGTTAAGAAGACCTTTTTTGCACAAGTATTGTACAGAATTAAATTTTCCTAACGCATGCGCGTAAAATCCGGTTTTCTGTTTCTGTCAAGTGTGCGCAGAAAGACACTTTTTCGCATCGCGCGCGAGAAAACTACTGCGCATGCGTACAAACGCTACGGTCTTTTTAACGCACTAGTGCAAGAAAGAACCTTTCCGCGCACACTTTCCAAATACCAAAAGCGTGATTTTCGTGAATTTGTTAGAAAAAATTATGTGAATGGCACAGGCATAGAAAAGGGAGTCCTGACTCGTCCGAATACCGCACTCGTCAAGAACTCCCTTTGTACACCCTTGCCATACAAATAACTATTCACAACACAATATGTGAAAATGGGGCGAAAACTCCCATTTTTGCACCGAGTGAAATAATAGTAATTTACGATACTAGTGCGATAAAACTTTTTCTGACGAGTATGAGTTTGCAGCACGAGCCGAAAGCGAGTGTTGCAATCACACGAGATTAGGAAAAGTTTGCAGCACGAGTATCGCGCCAAATATGAATTCAAAAGGTGTGAAAATAAAAATGTTCCTTAAAAAATAATTCTTCTTACTTCACTCGGTGGGAAAATGGCGGTTTTACGCACGCGTCCGAAAAACCTACACTTTCACACCTTGTGAAGTGAATCTTGATGAGAGGGGCCTCAGACTCGGAGGGTTGAAACTTTACCTGGCCTTTTTTATTGTTTCAGGATACTCCTCGATATCCCAGGACTTGCCGCTCTGCTGTCTCTTCGGTTCCTCGTCATTGTCGCTCGACAATTCTTGTATATCGTCGTCGTTCAAACTCTGCGGCGTTAGCGGTGTTATCGGCGATCTGGAACGACTTCCGGGCGTCTGTCTCTGACTGGTACCGTCGGTCTGTGTCTGAAGTCAGAAGAAGGACCCCAACGAGCCCGGGGTTTCTCTTTACATTCATGTAGCTACGATAATAATTCGGCAACGGTGGGTGACTCTTTCCACGAAGGGATTGGCCCGAACTTTGTTATAATCGATATTGTCCTGGCATCGGTAATTCGGTTGATTCGATACCGCCCTTTCATGGATAATAAAAGACTCGGAATTTGCCGTGAGCAGGAATCTCAAAAAAACGATGTTAATGTCGTATATTTGCTGTTAAATTATTGTCAAATTCCTCTAATTACGGTAGTTATGTCGCGAAGGCAATGCAAAGTCGTGTGCATGAACTTTTGACATGTTGTAATTTAACTATCAAATTTTACTTGTACATAATCCCGAAGGCTTTTACCGGCCATTTGATTGAATAATTAGATCTTGAAAATGAGTCTTTTTACACAGCGCTTACGAGAGAGCTGGCGAAATTGATCTTAAATTTGAGAATTAACATACTTAGATCAAAGATAGAGAAAAAATATTAAGTACTGCAGACTCGCGAATCAATCAGGAATTGATGCGCAACAAAAAAAGTGAAGTCACCGGACTAATGTATGTAAAAATGTAATGTATGTAATGTAAAAATGAAGTCAAATCTACACTAAACAAATAATCTGCTTACAAATAATCGGTTCAATCTAATTGTGAAAATTTTCATTGATACTCTATTATTTTTTATAATATTATTGATGCAGACAAAGTACCACATACAATTAATTTTTTATGTTATATAGACGCTGATGTCTATGACTCCGGCGTATCGAGAAAGCTATCTTAAGCTGTAAGCGACTTTCAATGAGGAACTTTCGATATTGTCCGGGCATCGATAATTCGGTTGACTCGATACGCGCGGAGAAAAATAGTTCTGTTTCTTTAACAAAATGTAGATCGTTAATAATTTATTGTTGTGGCAGCAAAAATATTTGGCTGGTCCAGCAAAATATTTGTTGCCACAGCAAAATATTTGTTACCACAGCAAAATATGTGTTGCCGCAGCAAAATATTTTTTGCCACAACAAAATATTTGCTGCCACAACAAATTATTTTCTGCCACAACAAAATATTTTCTGCCACAACAAAATATTTTCTGCCACAACAAAATATTTTCTGCCACAACAAAATATTTTCTGCCACAACAAAATATTTTGTTGTCCCTATATTAACCCGTTAAATCAGTTATGGTAACAAAATTCTTGTCCCAACTGTTTTTTTTTCTCCATGCGGCCGTTTCATGGATGATAAAAGACTCACAATTTACCGTGATCAGAAATGACAAGAAAACGATATTAATGCCGTGCGTTTGCCGTTAAATTGCTGCTAAATCCCTCCAATTGAGCTGTAATCGACTTTCAATGATGAATTATTACTCCTCGCATTATTGTCTCGCGAACTTTGTACGAACTCCCCCGGCTTTCTAATTCCCGGACAACATCGCGACGAGAACTTTATCCTCTTCGGTAGAGAACGAAGCCAGGAAACTTCGACGTCACGCACTCTTTGATCACGCGAGACTTTCGCGAGGGTTCGTTGATTCGGATAAAATTATTTATCGTGCAATCCGTGGGTTGGGTAGATTTTCAACGATGCTCGGGGTGGATGAAGCCCGGCTTCGAGTTACAAGAGACACGGGTCGGTACCGCTAATTCCTCGGGACGATTGAAAAATTAATATTCATCGCGCAGTGACACGAAGAAAAATAATTCGTTGCCGCGACGAGTTGCACGGTTAAAAACCCTTCGGGCGATTCAATTGGTTGGGTCCAAAAATGTCTTTCTCTCCAACAAATCAAGTGATCAGCAGCCAACTAAGTTTTTGGTTCGATCGGTTCATTAGTTCGTTTCTGACGAATTTGTCCGCGCAGCCGATTTTAATTGATCAACCAAATTAATCGCCTATAGCGTATTTAATCACATAGTTTGGTTTGGGTGACCAAATATTTATCTACCTGGTCCACTGTACAAAAAAATTTATATACAATTTAATGTAATGCTGTTGGAAGCTTTTGCACATAAACGCTGGTATATTAAATTTCGGGTACAATTGTGATGAACAATTAACGTACAGTACATTAAAAATTTCATAAATACTTTACTTTTAATAATTTATGATATTTTCACTGCAAAAGTTCATTAATTTTTTATCACAATTATATATTAAATTTAATGTACCTGTTTTCGCATATCAAATTCCAGTCCGGTGCATTCAATTTACAATTCTTTTTAACAGTGCGGTACATAAAAAAAGTTTGTATGAAACTTAATGAACTGGCACTGAAAGTTTTTATGCATAAACTAGTATGTTAAATTTCATTTACAATTGTGGTGAACCGTTAAGGTACAGTATATTAAAAGCTTTAGAAATCCTTTACTGTAAATAATTTACTTTAATTTTACTATAAAAATACTGTTGGAAGTTTTTATGCATAAAACTAGTATATTAAATTTCATGTACAATTGTGATAAACAATTAACGTACAGTATATCGAAAGCTTTAGAAATACTTTTAGAAATAATTTACCTCAACTGTACTATGAAAGTGCTTTTAATCCAACAATTTACTATAATTTCATTGTAAAATTTCATTAATTGTTCATTACAATTATGCATTAAATTTAACGTACTTTTGCATAATTGATGCATAATAACTTCCAGTCCGGTGCATTAAATTTACAATATTTTTTAAACAGTCTATGGAATCTATGACGAAATCTCACCCGCCCTTCGGTCTCGGATGTGTAACCGGTGTTGTCCAAGCCCGGTGTAGTCGGCGTGTACACACGATCTTTCTTCAGAATACTGTCCGTAGGTGGTGCCGATACCGCGCTGTGTGCTCGCTTACGTTTCGCGGCGATTATCAGAGCAACGATTATCAGACCAAAGAGAGCTATCGCCGCTCCGCCGGCTCCGACCAACAGCCAAGCGTCTCGCTTTCTCGAGAGAGCCAGAGGACGAGTCTCCTTCAGATAAGCTGAAAATACATTAAATCTTAAGCTTAAAAGCCGCACATTTTAATATTGTTCTTACATTTCTAATCCACAAGAGATAATGCATCGCGGTTGTGGGAAATAATATTTTCAACCCTACAACTCATGACTTAATTTTTTTTACCTTCAAACGCATGACTGGGGTCCGAACGCACCCCACGCTTTTCTTGATCATAAAACCGGTCCTATGCTGATAAGCAGACTTTTTCATACATGATTTTCGTCGTTTTTTCATAAGTAAGAGGATGGTGTACGGTAATTCTGATTTTATTTACATTTAATGAATAAAAAATCCATTCGAAATCTGAAAACCGGAAAAAATTTGCGAAAAACTTTTTTACGTGTTCATGTGGGATGCGTTCGGACCCCAGTCATGACTGAGATAGCCAACCGTAGTGCGGGCAAACAAGGACAATTGCTTACTATCAAGCTTCGCTGTTTGCTTGCCAGTAATATTACAACAATAGTTTCTAGCATAAAATTGCAGCATATTGGCAGCAAAAATCGAACACCGTTTGCAATAAGCTGATTTGTTATTCTCAACAGCCGTGAAAGAGATCAAAATCCTCCTCTTCAGGAGGCGACCTCTGATTACACATTTCCTCAATCAGGGTTATTGCTAATGATAACAAAAACTTATTTTTTCATGCGATGGACGAGTTCGATAATGGGTTGATAATGAATTCGTTACATGATAATGAGTGATTTAAGAGTTTGTTTGCCTACAGGTAACGTTTGATTGATAATGGATAACGCAACAATTATTGTATTTCTTATGATACTCGACAACTAATTATTTGAAATAAAAGAGAATTAATTGGTATACGAACGATGTAATTTATAGCTCAATGAGGAGCATGTATGACTATAAACCTATATAACCATAAAAAAGAATGCGCGTTTTTGGATTTATAATTTGTTCGAAAATGGTGTCAAATTGTGTGTTCATTTAGTGTCGACATATCTTTCTAAAACATGAAGCACAAATAGTCTAGCACCAACGATCCCTGGAATTGAATTTTTATGATAATCGATGGAAGCACTTAAATTTGATGAGATATCGAATTTTTTAAATTTTACTCTTAATGACCATTACTCAAGAAAATTAAGCCTCGCAGTGAGATGCAAAGCACCAGCAAGCCTTGCTGAAAACTCGGTGACAATATGCGTTTAAGAATTTTCGGCATTGAATGCTGGCAAAAACATAGCCCTGGCAGATTCTGCGACCATCAAAACGGCCGAGAAAACGACCAGTCGTTTGCGAACAAAAATACGTCCGGTAAAACGACTTCATCCACATCCGTGCGAGCCACATACAAGCATACGAGCAGCTTCCAGTGAGAGCTTTCAGTCAGTACGTTTTACATTTTATGACTGGACGAACTACTGTGGAAACGACCGTTTAAAAGACCTTTCAGTCCGGCTGCTCTTAATGAGGTCGTTTCTTCGGTTGAAAATAAAAAACGATCGGTCTGAAAGGTGTTTGGAATAGTCGTTTTCGGAGTAGTATTAATTGTAAAACCACCTGACTGAAAGCCCTCCCTGGAAGCTGCTCGTATGCGGCTGGTACCGACACGGATAAAGTCATTTTCGCGGACGTATTTTTGTTCGAAAACGACAGGTCGTTTACTCGGTCGCTTTGAAGGTAATTTGGTAGTGGTTTTTCAAGTAGCGGAACTTGCCAGGGAGGCAAATGCGGACGCACATCCCGTACGATCATATGCTGCGTATTTGCTAGTGGTTTATTGACAAAATGCTATCTGGGGAGTTGTAGTATTAAGGATGTTCGCGGCAAAAAAAATTGCGACACAATTTGGACAGACTTTATCTGATAGTATGCCCTTCGCGCGCTAGGTTTTTTATTCGAATCTAACAGGAATCGGCGGAGACAATCTCTACGTTCTGTCGTTACCGACCGATTTCCGAAAATTTTGCACGCTACCTTGTGTAGCTTTGTACACGCATTACTAAAAAAACTACACGGTCAAAAAATCGAAAAAAATTGCAAACGATTCAGTGGTTCTTTCCCTACAGTGTAGCAAGGTTTTATATCGATCGCACGGAAACGCGTTATGGCCGAAACATCCTTAAATATCTTACGTTCGCTCTGAATGATGACCGGTACTCCGAGCTCCAAAGCGACTTCCTGCGGCGACAGAAGAGCCATGTCTTTCGCGGCGGTTTCCGCCGGCACCGGTTTACCACCGAGATGAACCGAGTATATCAATTTCGTACCTCCGCTCTCCGTCACGGTTGTATTTTGCATTCTGACTTGCACCAGTCCGACATTCACCGACCTGAGCTTCGATTTGCTCGAATTAACAGCTTCGAATTTATCGCCCGAAGATTCCTCCATTTTTTCCGAATTTTCGGCGATCATCGAGGCTTTCAGAACTCTCGCGTCTCTCGTTGGCTCTTTCCTGGCTTCGAACTGAGATTCCTCGGTCGCGTTCGACGATGACGATAACGATGTTTTACTTTCGGTCGAATTCGACGATGGATATCGTCTTCCCCTTGGACCGATTAAACTGGACTTAAAAAAAGACGACTGCAAAGTTTGCTCCTTTCGAGCGTATTGACTCTCTGGTATTATTGTCATGTCGTTGAATTCTTCTCGAGGCAGAGCCTCTTCGCTGGAACCGATTTCTGTCGATCCTGCGGAGCGAGGTGGCTGAGCTTCCCTCTTCGAAGAGTTCGATAAAAGACCCCTGTCGATCATCCTTAAGAACGTTCGGGCTTTCGGTATCTTCACCTGCCTCATGCGCTTTGGCTCGGAATTTTTAATATTCCTGTCGTTGTCGACTACTTTCGTGACTGCGATTTCCTCCGCACCGGAGTGGCGAGTATTGTTTCTCCCCTCCGTGCGTGTCTGAAATGTGCCAAAGAAACTATACATAAAAGACAAAATAACATAGTTCACGGAGTAATCAAAGATGCACTGAGAAAAAAATTACTAAAGTCAACGCATTTTGTCCCAAAAAGTTACCGTTTCATGTTTCTTCGGTACGAGGATATCTGGTGAAATGAAATCGATCTTTTTTTTTGGGAAACGAGTTACATTTGTTTAAAATTTTACAAATTTTTTCGCGAAATGATATCTTAGTGTTGCAAAGGAAGAACAGAAAGCTTATAGTGTTTAATAGTGAAAAGTTACAGTAAAAAAAAAATATATATATTTGTGAGTGTGAGGAAGCTAAAAGAGATATAAGAAAAGAAGTGGTGAAAGAGTGGAAAGCTGGTTGGAGAACGGAAGAGGCAGTATGATTGTTAGTAAATGGGAAATTAAAAGCCTGTGATTGAGTTGTGCGAATATGATAGACAATTTGGAAAATTTGTTAAAAGAAAGGAATTGGAAGTCGGGTAAGAGAAATGACGAGATAAGTGATAAGTTATTAGTATAAGGGAATTAGTAGATAAGGAGGAAAATGTATAGGTGGAACACACTGTAAAAACCCTTAAGGAGTGTAATAACAATTACAAAATGTTATTGACAAATTAACGATGAAAATAATTGGTCAACAAATTCCTTGGCGACTTAACTATTTTTCTTAATAAAAATAATTCGTTTATTTTTCTGAATACGTATGAATTATTTCAGAATTTTTTGTAATCTTCGAAAATGGCCTTTTTCCTATGTTCCAGCTGGGAAAAAAACGCAATTTTCAAACATAACAAAAAATTCTGAAAATATTCATACGTATTCAGAAAAATAAACGAATTATTTTTATTAAGGAAAATAGTTAGGTCGCCAAGGAATTTGTTGACTAATGACTTGTGGAATTATTATTTTACAAAAACAATCTTTGCAACACCTCCCATATACTTGATTTTTTCAGATTTGTATATCATCAAGAAGTGTTCGAAATTTTCTCTGAAACTCACGTTTGGCGGACTATTCCGCTCTAACTACCTTAAGGAGGGAGTCTCGCTGCGCGCTGACTTCGCATAAGTTCGACAACAATAAGAGAAAATTGCAAGTACGCCTTGATGGTGTAAAAATCTGAAAAAAATCATGTATACTAAAGGTACTGGGAAGATTAATTTTGTATAATAATAATTGCAAAATGTTATTAACAAATTCATCAAAAAGTTAATGGGTTAACAAATTACCCGGCGCCAAAACTTTTTTTTAATGACAATGATTCGTTTATTTTTCTGAATACGTATGAATTTGTTCAGATTTTTAAGTAATCGTTGATTTTGTATTTTTTTTTATAGAACAAAAATCAACGATTACTTAAAAATCTGAAAAAATTCATACGTATTCAGAAAAATAAACGAATCATTTTCATTAAAAAAAAA
>JAPYZD010005757.1:0-16343 GCA_030522725.1 Ichneumoninae sp. B BG-2022a | reverse complement strand
ATAATTTTTTTTTTTCAGATTCCGTTTTTTCAGCTCTTTTTTTTTCAGATTGATTTTTTTTACATAATTTTATCTCATTTTCAGATTGTGCTACAATTGTTGGTGATTCTGATTGTGTTTCAGCTTCTATTGGAGTTGGTATAATTGGTGGTGGTGATTCAGGATCGAATATTTTCTTCATAGATTTAATTGTAATATATCTATGTCATAAATTTTTTTTTTTTTACCTACTTTTTTCCAGCTTGTGTAAATTCTTCTCTTGTAAGAAATTTTAAAGTATCATTTTCAATATTCATTTTTTCTTCAGTATGTGATCGTAAATCATATTCGGCTCGTCGTTTACCCTAAAGAATTATACTTTATTTTAATATCTCACCATTGCCTATTTTATAGTCTCAGACTACTTAGTCACAATGTCGTTTTAATTTGTTTTATAATTTGAAATATCGAAACAATTACACAATAAATTTTTGTCTCCAAAACCACTATTTAATCTACTTATTGAAGGCCAATATTTTCCTCTTTTTTTTTGCCTAAATTCAAAAAAAAAAAATTAAAAAAAAAATTAAAAATATTTAAAAAATAAAAAAATATTTTTATACCAGTATCCAGGGAATGCAGCTTTTTGACGAGTATATGGACGATCCCAATTATCATTTGTTACAATGTTGATTGTATGAGGAGCACATTTTAAGGGATTTACATCACGAGGCTGAAATATTAATAAAATTTTATACCTTACCCAATTTCCAATTTCAATTTGATGTATTTCTTCTCTTATACTTATCATTGCATCACAAAATCGATCTAATTCATCTCTAAATAATTAAAATTTTTTTTTATTTGAAAAAATTATTACTTGTTTTCTGATTCTGTTGGTTCAATCATTAATGTAGATGGAATTGGCCAACTCATTGTTGGCGCATGAAATCCATAATCCATTAAACGTTTTGCGATATCTTCCTTTATAAAATTATATTTTTTAAATTAAAATACTTTAAAACGTACTTCAGTAATTCCTGCAGTAACTTTGAATTGGGAAACATCAAGAATAAATTCATGACCACAAAAACCATATTTATTTAAAAATTTAATCGTAAAATATTTTTCTAATTTATTACGCATATAATTAGCATTTAATATAGCTATCTGAAAAAAAAAAATTTTTTTTTTTCTTTAATTTTTTTCTACCTCTCCACAAGTTTTTAGTCCTTTCATTCCAAGCATCGATATAAACACCCATGATATTGGAAGAATCATTGCTGAGCCAAGGATTGCTGAAGTAAATTGGATTTCCCTAGTATAATTATTCAAAATAAAAATAACTTAACTGATTATTATCTGAAGGCATAAATGGTTCTAAAAATTTTTTTCCTAAAATTGGCCCTATACCCGGACCACCTCCACCGTGTGGTATTGCAAAAGTTTTGTGTAAATTCAAATGACATATATCAGCATTTAGTGAACCAGGACTACATAATCCTAATTGAGCATTCATATTTGCTCCATCTATATACATTAATCCTCCCTCATTATGTATAAGATCACTAATTCTAAAATAATAAAAAAAAATATAAAAATTTAAATAAAAAAAATTTTAAATTTATTTTAAAAATTTTTCTTACTCTAATATATTTTCATCAAATAATCCATAAGTAGAAGGATATGTAATCATAGCACAGCTAATTTTGTTTTTATGTTTTTCAAGTATTTCTTTCAAATATGTGATATTTATATCTCCCGTCCTTAAAAAGATAATAAAAAAAAAACTAACTTATTATTTATTTTAAGTGGTACTATTTTCAATCCTGTAAGTGCTGCTGATGCTGGATTTGTTCCATGAGCAGAACTTGGTATTAAACAAATATTTCGTGTACCTTCATTTATACTTTCTTGATAAGCTCTTATAGCAAATAATCCTAAAAATATTTCAAAAACAATTTTCATTACCAGCATGTTCTCCCGTAGCACCAGAATTAGGTTGTAAAGAACAAACATCCATTCCTGTGATAGAACATAAACTAAATGATAATTGATCTTTTATAATTTGATATCCTTGACATTGATTAATTGGTGCATATGGATGAATATTAGAAAATTCTTCCCATAAAATTGGTAATAATGTAGATGCTGGATTTAGTTTCATTGTACATGAACCTATATTCTATTAAATAAAATATTTAATTACCTAATGGCATCATTGAATTAGTTAAACTTAAATCTTTATTTTCTAAATATTTAATATATCTCATGATTTCTGTTTCATTATGAAATGTATTAAATATTTCTTGTTTCATAAAATTTTTCTTTCTAATAAATCTTTCTGGAATTTTAAAATTTTTTAAATTCATTTTTATTAAATTTTTATTTTTAAATGAATTAAACATATTCATTAATTTATCAATATCTTCATTATTCAAAGTTTCATCAATTGTTATACTTATTACATTATTTTCATGCTTTTTTAAATTAAATCCATTCTTTGTACACCCGTCAAGAAAAACTAAAATTAATATAAAAAAATAATGATAATTACCATCAACATCTATAGGTAAATTTGTTATAGAAATGGTATCAAAAAATGGAGCTGATTGTAGAATATTAAAATTATTATAAATTAAATTATTGGCCAATAAATTTGTTATATCTGATATTTTTTGTGCAGATTCACGTAATTTATTTGGTCCATAATAAATTCCATAAAAACTAGATAGTATTGCCAATAAAGCCTAAAGAAAATTTTAAAAAAAATTATTTACAAACTTGAGCTGTACAAATATTTGAGGTTGCTTTTTCTCTCCTGATATGTTGTTCTCGTGTTTGTAATATCATTTTATAACCTTCTTCTCCATCTACACCAATCGTGCGACCAATTATTCTTCCTGCTATATGACGTATTTTATTACCACGAGTTGCTAAAAAACCAGCATGTGGACCTCCATAACCTAAGGGTAATCCAAAGCTGAAAAAAAAAAAATTTTTTTTTTAATTTTACCGTTGAGATGATCCTACGACAATATCAGCACCATAATGAGATGGTGGATTTAATAAACATAATGCTAATGGATCTGTTATAGTTATTACACTTCGACCTAAAGATTAATTTAAATTATTTTTTTAACTAAATTATTTTATTATAATTTATTTTGACAATTTTTTTTTTAATAATTTAATTTATAATTTTAATTTCCTTACTAATTATTTTTTTATTTACCATTTAATTTTAACTTTTCAGATAATAATGTATAATCTCTAATTCTACCAAAAGTGTCAGGTGATTGTATTATAGCACCTGAAATATTTTTTAAAAAAATATTATAAAAAATAAAAAAAAATGTGATTTTAAAAAATATTTAAAGAATTTTTTTTTAAAAATCTTACCAAATATATTTGATGATGGAAATTGATTGATAATATTACCATTATCAAATTCAATAAAATTATTATTAGTGTCATCAATTAATTTTATATCAATATTTAAAAATCTTGCACGTGTTTTGAGTACTTGAATATTTTGTAAATGAAGTGATTTTGATACAAGAAAAATATTTTCTATTTAATTTTTTTATTTATTAAATTTACCATTATTATTATAATTTTTACGATATAACATAATCATAGCTTCAGCAGCAGCTGAAGCTTCATCAAGTAAAGATGCATTTGCAATTTCCATATCAGTAAGTTCACAGATCATTGTCTAATTAGTTTTTTTTTTTTTTTTTTAAACAAACCTGAAAATTAAGTAAAGCTTCTAAACGTCCTTGTGAAATTTCAGGTTGATAAGGAGTGTATGAAGTATACCAACTTGGATTCTCAAATATATTTCTTCTTAAAACAGCAGGTATATTATTATTAATGAATCCTTGTCCGATTAAAGTTTTAATATTTATATTATTTTTAAATGAAATTTTTTTTAATTTTCTTAAAGATGATTCTTCATTTTCAAGATTTTCCATTTCATAATGTAAGGATTTAGTTATATATTTATTTCTAATATTTTCAGGAATGACTTTATTTATTAAATTATTTATATTATCAATATTTAATTCATTAAGCATTTTATTGATATCATTTTTGGATGGTCCAATATGTCTTCCAATAAATTTATTAATATTTAAATTTCTTGATATATATTTTTTTTTATTTTTTTTTAATAAAATATTCATAAGTCTCTGTTAACAGGCATATAAAAAATAATTATTATAAATTCTTGGACAAATTTTTTTCCCATATTGTTAATATTGAAGAATCTAGTTTTATAAATTTTTTATAATAAATATTTTTATTATTTGAAAATTCTTTTAATGTATTTAATAAAATTGTCTGAGAAAAAAATATTTTTTATTTTAAACTTACTTTAATTTCAATTAAATTATTTTCATATAAATTTTTATCAATATCAATTGATTCATTTAAAATTTCCATATTGACTGAGACAAATCTGTTATAAATATATATTACCATTATTTGATATTTCTTTTTCTTGATTTATAAATTGCATACCATCTAAAAGAAAAATGTTTTATTTTATATTTCTACCATTATTTGTTTGTAATTGATCTTTTTCATAAATAATCTTCAATTCAATAATAAATTCACGTAATATATCGCAAATTAAAGAATCTTGTAATAATAAAATACTACGTGATTTTTTTTGTAATAGAATTATAATTCCAAAATATTTAATTTTTTTAATATAAATATTTTTTGAATAATTATTACATTGCAACCATAAAGTCAATAATAAATCCATCCCTAAATTTAAATAATTCTTTTTTTTTCACAATACCTTTTATTTCTTGATTATTAATAATAATTTTTATTCTATCTAATACTTCACATACTATATTAGGACTGTCATAAATAAAATTACATAATAAATATAAAATTGAATTTTTTAATAATATTAATGAAGATGATAACATTTTTCTAAAAAAAATTATTTAATTAATTTTCTCACTTAAGCATCATTGTAATTATTTTTTCAATTATTAAATCTGTCAAATCTGTACTATATAATTTTATAAATAATTTAATTAATGATTCTGCCATTAATGTACAATTATCTTCAAATTCTTGTGAAAGTAATAATTCAATTAATTTTATTAAAAAATCAATACGATCCTTCAAATTAAAAAAAATATTTTTTCTTACATGTTGTTGTCGTATATCATCAGGAAAAATAGAAATTATATGTAAAAATATTTTACAAGCTGTCCCAATAATTGTTGGTTCTTCTACATCTGTAAGTGCCTAAAAATTTAAATTTTTAAAATCTTTTTTTTTCTTACTTTAGCTGTATAATCAAAAATTTCTAATAATAATTTATTATTAGTTTTAATTAAAATAATTAATAAATCTAAGGTAATACCGAACTCATGTAATTCAATATTTTTAAATGATGCATTTTTTAAATTACGTATTAAAATTGGTAATAAAGATTCTTGTAAAATATGTCTATAAAAATGAAAATTTAAAAAAAAAAAAAAAATCTAACCTTAAATTAAAATCTGCATTACATGATGCTTTCAGAAATTCTTCAAATTGTAATTGTACTAATGGATCAGAAGAATTATTTCTCCATATCTATAATAATTTAATATTAAATTAATTACTTCTATTATTATATCAATAAATTCTTCTGAAATATTTGAAACAGATTCAGGTGAATCAATTATTATTTTAATTAATGTTTCTAAATATAATCTTAAACATTCCGATGTTGATATTTTTAAATTAATTAGAATATTATTCAAAACATCACGTGTATTTATAACAACATCAATTATTTCCTAAAAATGAGATGTGGAATATTAAAGTATGATATTATTTATAAATAATTATTTAAATTATTTTCAATTATATTATTTAATTAATTTATTGAACTTAATAAAATAAAATTTAAAATTATTAATACTTACAGTTGATGAGCATAAATTTATAAATGCTTGAAATGCTTTACATGCACAAAGTCTTATTGGTATAGGAAAATTAATATTTAAAGCATTAGCAGAAATTAATAATAAACTATTAATATCATCCGGATATTTTTTTATTAATATTAATTTTAATTTTGCTGCAGTTGAAAATGCACGTGCTCTTAATAATGGAGGACTTGTTATATCACCAACAGCTTGAGCAACATGAAGTATCATAATCTCAATTTCGGGATGTGTGTAAATTTCTAAGAGATAAAAAATTTAAAAAATTTACCATCAAAATTTTTGTATGACATTATAATTCCAATTAACCAGAAAGCTAATTCTAAAAATTTCCAAATTTTTTTGAAATTTCCATCTTGTGTTAAACTTAATAATACAGTTATTGAAGCCATTAATCCAGAAAAAACTAAATTAATTTTTGAAAAATTATATTTAAAAAAAATTTCTTAAACATACCATTTGAAGATATTGTATCTTCGTTTTCTAATAATGCGAATATTAAAGATTTACCAGCAGATCGTGCTGAAACTTCAGATTGTGACTCTTCATCTTCATGTATTAAGAATTCGTTTCCATCAACCAACCAGGTTTCGCACTACCTCAAGGGAGCGGTCAAAAAGTTCTAGTGATAACTTTTGATATTATCAAGCCAGCTTATGATATAAACTGCATAAAATTGAAATAGTGACTAAATGATCTTAAGGATTATTCTATCATGCTTTGAGTTAAGACTCACTTGCAACTCTGTAATTTGAAAAAATTTGAGCACAGCACTAAGAATTTCTCTTTCATGCCCAATTATGATATCTTTTTTATAATCAGATATATATAAACATTTCATGATTAGATTACAAATCTAAGATATAAATAAAAAAAAAAAAAAAAATGAACCTGTATTAAAAACTCCGTTGGTCCTCCTTCCTCATTTTCTTCTAAAGATGTATTACCATCAAAATCATTTATAACCATCGTCAAGTAATATGGATAATATAAATCAAGGATCTAAAGAAATTAATTTTTTTAATTTTACCTCAAAACATTTTTCAAGACATTCACTAAATGAATTTAAAACAGCTGTTTCTAGAATCTGATTTCTATTATTAATTATTGTTGAAAAACAATTCAATACAGAAACAGCTGACTGAAAACAATCAAGATCCGTTGGAGAATGAATAAGATCATTAATCACATTTAGAAATACATTCGTCCATTGTGAAAAATGGGGTATTATCTAAAAATAATATTTAATTTTTAATACGTACTAGGACTTTTATATCTTCAGTAGATCCATGCTCTAAAATTGTTTTCAAACATAATCTATAGACATTTATACATTGTCGTCTTGATGCTGCTGTTATAGTAACTTCCTAAAAGAATGATTTTAATAATTAATATATTAATATAATAAATGAAAATAATATTATTAATAAATAAACTTAATTATAATTATTATCATGAATCATATTTAATTATAAATAATATAATTATAATTAATAATTAAATTTAATTATTATCATGAATTGTATTTAATTATAATTAATATATTTATAAATTGATAATATAATAACATACTTCTTTTTGTTTTGCAAAAACAAATTGTGCCATTCCTTGAGCAAGATGTAATAAAGCATCTTGAAGACCATAGTTTTCACTCAAAATATGCCAGGCTAATGTTACACCCGCATTTTCTGGTACAGCCATGCATAATAATAAATCTATTAAAGCAAGTATTCCATTAGTAGAATGTTTCTGACGACATTCATCCATCAAAAATCGCAATTTAGGGAATAGTGCTGGCCAACCTTCTTTAATAGTTGCGGCAGCAGCAATTGTAGCAACAATTACATGTAGAGGATTTCGCACTATACGTGGTTGTAATATTAAATGCCGCAATAATAGCTCTTTTATTATTATTTTATCTTCTTCCCATATGCTTTCCCAACTATTGCGCACTATTGACTTTGCTAAAACAGCTGCTAAAGACCGCAAAAATACTAGATTTGAAGGTAAAGCGCTTGGTTTTCTCTCATCGAGTTCATTGCCGAATGGACTACTATTTTCTGCACTAACGGCGGCGGCGGCGGCAGTATATAGAGTGTCATCATTATATTCGCTAAATTCTGAACCACGGAACAACTCTTTTCCAAGACAAGCAAAAGAAATGAGAGCGCACAATATGCCTGGCTGAAGTGATATCTGCTGAAAACTTGATTCAGCTAAGCTACGAACTTCTTCGTCAGTTGAAAGTAGCTGCTCTAAAATCGGAACAAGGGAGGGGGTTTGCTCTATCATGTGTTTGATTAACGGTCCATCAGTGTTTACAGGCTCATGGATAATTGTTGGACCGATAATAATGATAATAATACTTTGAGTTGTATACACAAAAGTGTATGAGGGGTGCACAATGACAGAATAAAATGGTTTGAATAGACGCTTCAAATAATGTATTTGAGGCTATTATCAACTGAAATTTTTTTTTCGGTGACTCGTTTTCACGAGCAGTGTTGACCCTCGCGAGACTGCGCAAACAACCAGAGCTACATTTCAATTTACTTTTTCTGCGGCATAATGTCAACAAAATCCATTTCTTATGAAGATCGAAGACATTTGCTCGAGATGAAATCTCTCAATAGAAAATTAGCTGCGGCAAAGCCTCGAATTGATACAACTGCTTCATATACGTGCGAAAATAATCTATCCCGTGTCTTGCTTGAGCGTAAATTAAACTTTCGTCATGAAAAATATCGTAACATTCAAAATGAGAATAAAAGAGTTCTTAGTAATTTAATTAACATTGCTCAAAAACCATCCATCACTTTGACACGAGCAGGCCTTAGTAAAAAGATGGGGCAAAAAAAAAATTCTTTGGATACAATAAACAATTTAGAAATGATAGAACATGGGAAATCACGAATGTAAGTCAAAATTAAATTTGAGTTTTTGGTTTAGAGTTTTGCGTAGGGCAATGGGATATAGAAATTTAAGAAAATCAAGGTAAGATAATAAAAAGACTGATATTTTTCTGAAGAAATTTTGAGCCAATAAGCTCATTCAGAGATGCAGAAGAACTTGTCAATTTATTGAATAGTAATAATGAGATGCCTGATTCACCATCACTACCATGGATAGATAAAGATGAATATTCAGGTATTCTTTTTTTTTTGAAAAATTTTTCCTTAGACAGAAGTTCATCAGAAAAAACAACACAAGAAGTAGCACTTGAATTAGTTAAAGCTGAAAAAATGAATTCAATTTCCTCCCCATTTGATTCTCCTATCAGACAAATTGAATTATTAACAGCTCTTGTTGAGGGATTAGATGGAGCAATTCAAAAACTTGAAAAAGTTACAAATAAAAAAATATAATTTTTTTTTTTTTTTTCAAAGTTATTCTTAACCTTATAAACTTTTAAATTATTATTTTAAATTATTATTTCAAAATTCATTTTAAAAATTATTTTAAAATATAAGTTATTTATATTTCAACTCAGAAGAATTTTTTTAATAAAAAAAAATTATGAATTTTTTTTTGAAATTTCAAAATATATTTTCGTGGTTTTAACTCAGAAATGTTTTTTGTAATAAATTAATTTATTCAAAAATATATTTTGAATAAAAAAATTAACATATATATGTAATTATGATTTTAAAATATTTTATTAATCATGAAATCATTTATGAAAAAGAAGTAAATTGAATGTGTAAGCAATTTTTAAAAAGAAAATTTAAATATAAAAAAAATTATATATTAGGACCTATATAGTGAACTGATCCTGTTTTGAGAGATGAAGGATGATGAGATTTATTGTTCAACAGATTCATCAATAAGTTCCGAAAAATCTAATTGTATTTGTGATATATGTAATGTTGTTTGGTCCACACGACAAAGAAATTCTTCCGAATATGAAAAAAAATCGTTTCAAGACAAAATTTGTTATAATCCACGATCGTATAATTTAATGTCCCAAAGAGTAATTTGTTCATATGAAAAATTAGTGGGAGTTTTTGAAATTAATTGGACAATAGTCCAACCTTTAAGAAGTTGTGCAAGTATAACTCATCCAGCGATTAGAATACAACATGATTTATCAAATTCATTTTTTTGTTCTTCTAATTTAATTTCTAATAATCAAATTCCAATTAAAAATATTTTCACTCCAAGAAAATATAATGTAAAAAAATTTTTTTTTTTTTTTATTTTTTTTTTCTTAGTTAACGAAGTCACAGAATTATGAAGATTTTTCAAAAGAGTAGGCAATTTAAAAAGAAGGTCAATAGTCTCATAGGATATGTAAACGACCTGTTAATTCAAGTTATTTCATTCCTCCATTTGCATTAGAATCATGTCGTTGTTCATTTGGGAAATTAAATGGAAAAATTCATAATATAATTCATCCTTTTGAATCTAGAGTTATATCTTTAAACAACTCAGCAATTATTCCTCAATATCGTCAAGATTATTGTTATGGACAATTTGATGGCAAAAATTCATATAGTATGTTTTTTTTTTTTTTTTTAATTTTTATTAATAATTTTTTTTAAGTCAGAGATGGATTATTATTTCCTGAAAATGAAAAATTGCCAAAAATGCTATTAAAATTTATAGATTGTCAACTTCGAATTTTGGGACTACCGAATATTTATCCACAGGAAATTGTACCATTATTTATAAGTATACCATCTACGGTAAAAAAAGTGTTAAAAACAAAAATTTGTGAAAGAAAAAATTATAATTATAATAATGAATTTAAAAAAAATTCAATATTTGAACGTCTTGTGAAATCAAAACGTCATTTTTTCCCATTATTAATACGATCAACGATATTACAATCTCAGCATTTCAAAGAAAAAAAAAAAATAAATTTAATTGTATTTTTTCCAGGTTAAAAAAAAAAAAAAAAAATATTTTTTTTTTCAGGTAAAATAAAAAAAAAATATTTTAAAAAAATATTTTAAAAAAAAAAATTTTTTTAAAAAAAAAATTTTTTTTTTTCAGGTAAAGATATGATTGCTTTAGATTGGCTTCCCTTTATAAGTCGTTTCTTAAATTTTGCAATCTCAAATGAAACAAAAAAAAATGGTGAAGTAGGAATGAATAATTCTAGAAAACATTCCATTTCACCTATAATTCCACTGCCTAAGGATATAGAAAAATTATTATTCCCTTCTTCTTCATCTTCATCGTTAAATAATGATTTAATAAAAAATATGATTATTACTAGACATGGAAATATTGCAGCATGTTCAATATCTACTGGAATTATTTCTATTGATTATCCAGGTTATGGTTCTTGTTATGGTTATCCTTCTGTTTATAATATATTAGATACAGCCAAACAGGTAATTATTTAAAATTATTATATATTTTTTTTTAAGTCTTTAATTAGAGCTATTGAAATTATTTCTAAATCATTAAATCCAACAATAATAGATTTACATTTTGTTGGTTATTCATTAGGTTGTGCAGTTGCACTTGAAATTGCTAATATTATTACAAATAAATTTCAAAATTCAGGTATTATTTTAATATTAATTTATTATTATTTATTATTTTTTTCATTATTTTTTAAAAAAATTGATAACTATATTTTTTTTTATTATTTTTTAAAAAAATTGATAACTATATTTTTTTTTATTATTTTCTAAAAAAATTGATAACTATATTTTTTTTTATTATTTTTTAAAAAAATTGATAACTATATTTTTTTTTATTATTTTCTAAAAAAATTGATAACCATATTTTTTATTTTTTAATAATTTTTATTATTTTAATTCTTATTTTTTTTACTATTTTTTAATAATTTTTATTATTTTTTATTATTATTTTTTATTATTTTTTTTTCATTTATTATTTTTTATTATTATTTTTTTATTTATTATTTTTAAAATGAATTTTTTTTTTTCAGAAAAAAAAAATTTTTTTAATATATCTGAATTTCAATTAAATCGTATAATATTAATAGCACCATTTACATCGATCAGTGATTGGACTGCTGCATTTTTGAGAATACCAAATCTATTAAGGGGAATAGCGGGATCAATTGTTGCTTCAATGGTTGAAAAAGGTATACATTGGGACAATATAACAGCCTTAAAAAGCATTGCCAAATCTTTAAAATCAAGTAAGGGAAAAAATGAAAAATATTTTTTTTTGTTAAGAATCAAATATGTATTCTGAAAATTTTAAATTAATAATAATACACGGAATTAAAGATAATGTTATACCATTTTCTATGGGAAATCAATTAGCTACTGAAGCATATAGATTATTTTTTAATGATTATGATATTAGAATACGTAATGGTAAATTTATATCCGCCAAAGATATCAAATCAATTCCATCAACAACACAATTGAGTTGTCTAGAATTTCCTTTTTTCGGGGGAGAAGATTTCAAAATAAATGAAGATGAGGGAAAATTTATATTTGTTGATAGTCTTACAAGTATACCGATAAATCATAAACTAGCTGATGATATGGTACAGGTAAAATGCTCTCAAAAAAAAATTTTTTTTTTTTTTTTAGTTTATTGAACTACCTGGTGATCATCAAACAATTTTAACAGAAGCACATCAACAACTAAGAATTTTTAAATGTTTATTTGTATCTTCAATGATACAGAAAATAACATTTGATAATTTTATTTTCTCAGAATAATTGTTTTTAAAAAAAAAAAAATTTTAATTTATTTTATTTAATTATCTTCTTTCATAACTGATTTATGTAATAAGTTTCGTTCTTCTTTTGAAGCCTTTATAAATTGATCATGTCGTCTATCTAGAAAAAATATATTTAAAACACAATTTTTACCGCGAATAAATGGTCTAAATTGAGCTTTACATTCTCTTAAAAGCTCTGATCTTTTTTTTCCATGACTCGAATAATCAATAATTGCATAACGACTTGCAATTTCTGACATTAACCATATTTCACTAATAGGAGATCCAGGATGTCCCGTTGAAAATGTTATTTTTCTTTCATGATCTTTATCTGCAACAAATGATGATGGTCCTTGAGAAGAATCAGTATAAAGTCCACAAGATATAATTCTGATAAGAAATTATGGTCCCCAAAATTTATTGTCCCAAAAAACTAATAATTAATGCTATTTAAAAAATATTTTTTTAATATTATTTGTAAAAAATAATTTTATTCAAAACAAATATTATTTAATAAAATTAATTTTAAAAATAAAAAAAAAATAATTTATAATAAATATTTTATTAAATAAAAAAAATAATTTATTTTTTAATATATATTACCTTATTGGATCAACAGATCGAGTAAAATCTGGAATATTCTTACAAGGATTAATATCTGCAGTTACCTAACAAAAAAAAAATTTTCGTTTTTAAAAAAAAGAAATTTTTTTATATTTACCAATTGAAGAAGCTCAATACCACCAAGAACTGTCCCAAAAACAACATATCGACCATTTTCTTCCGGCAAAGGTCTAAGTGTAATCATAAATAAAGAACCATTTCCGTGTGGTTTACGACTAAACATTGCAACATCTCCTTTTTTAAGAAATTTATGATGAAAATTTTCATCTGGAAATCTTAAAAAAAAAAAATTAAAAAATTATACATACGTAGGACCATATATACTTAATGAATCAGATCCAAGACCAGAAATAACATCACCACCTAATATCAATTTTCCTGGTATTATTGTATGAAATTTTGTATTTTTAAATCCAATTATTTTATCTTTAATATGATAGCCTTCTGATAATGCTATAAAATTATTAACAGTCATTGGTAATTCATTTCCATATAAACCTAAAATCTTTTATAATTAATTAAATTATACCTATTAACAATCGTCCTAGATATCTTTCACCTTTTGCAAGATCTAAATATACTAAATCTGTTATATTATTTTTTTTTTCATCTATTAATAATTTTTTTTTTTTTTTTTTTAATATTATATAAGAAAAAAAAAATATGGGACTTCTAATTATATTTTGTATTTCTCTAAAAAATTCTTACAAAAAAATTGAGCCTTTTATAAAAATTGATAATTTTTTAAATTCATCGAAAAATTCTTGATAAATAATTTTATTAGAATAATTTTCTTTTTGCCAATTAGTTTTATATCGTACAAAATGTTTATTAATATTTTCAAATTTTTTATATATTATATAATTAGGCACCCGCATTTCAGACA
Organism: Ichneumoninae sp. B BG-2022a; assembly: GCA_030522725.1. NCBI lineage: Eukaryota > Metazoa > Arthropoda > Insecta > Hymenoptera > Ichneumonidae > Ichneumoninae sp. B BG-2022a. The sequence goes on along the minus strand of JAPYZD010005757.1, from coordinate 2,233 downwards.
AAAAAAAAAAAAAAAAAAAATTTTTGAAAAAAAAAAATTTTTTTTTTTAATGATAATCATTTAAACTAGATGTACTTGTAATAGAAGTATTTGATGTAGTATAATTAGTCCCTCCAAAATTTGCAATTGCTGCACCTACATTTTTCATCATTGGAATAAATTTTTCTAGTGATGATAATGTATGTTGTAATGTTTGAAAACATGATTGTAAAGATGATTGTTGTTGATGAAGAATAGATATCTGATTTTGTAAATCTTGATAACGTTCATTTAAAGATATATTTTCATTTTTTAATAAACGATTTTGTAATTCAAATTCTTGTAAAGCTTCAATTAATTCTTGAATTCTTTCACGATTTATTTGAATAATTTTACTATTATTTATTAATTCATTATCAATATCTGTTATTTGTTTTTGTGTTGAAATTAAATCAATTTTACATGCAGTTATTGAACAAGCAGATCCATATCTTTCAGCACCACTTATAATTATTAATGATGTTGTATTTGGTATAGATACCATAACATGACCATAACGACAAGAAGCTTCTTTTGTTTTATCGGATAACAATAATGAACGTGATATCCTAAAATAAAATATAAAAATATTTTATTTAAAAATATTTTGTTAATTTTTTTTTACAAATTTACCAAATATTTTTAATAAAATCAAATTCAAGTATATCAGATATTGCTTGTGTTCCATTTCTTGGATAATCAGTTAAACCACCATGAAAAATCCATGAATTACCAATTATAGCTCCTGATAAACTTAAAAAAAATTTTAAAAAAAAAATTAAATTTTTTTTTTAAAATTTACCTTGTACGTCCTATTGGACGTATATTTCCTCCTGTAAAATCAACTAATGTCCATGATTTCGTTTCAAATGAAAATTTCCACATATCATTAATTACTGAATCTCCATTCTCTTTTATACCACCATATATATAAAGACAATCTCTCCATATTGCAGATTGATGACAACTACGACCATGTGCTGGTCTGAACATTGGATCTGATGGATTTATACATTGCCATTCATATATATTTAAATCAAAAGACCAGATGTCATTAAATACACGATTTTTGTGATCCCAACCACCTACAAAAAATTTTTTTACAAAACTTTTTTCTAATTTATTTTTTTTTTTTTATTTTTTTTTTTTTAATTTTTTTTTTACCATATATATATATTTTATCATAATATAAAGATGCTGTATGCCAACTTCGTTCTTGTGGTAATTTTTTTTTATTCTTAAAATATTTTTAAAAAAATACTTACTTACAATTTCTGAAGTTTTTTTAAAATTATCAACAATATCTTGTTCAATATTATTATATAATAAACTCCATTCATTTTTTAATAAATCATATGACCATATATCATTTAAACTTTCAGTAGAATTTCTACCTCCGAAAAGTATAAGTCTATTTTTAATTTCATCTGCTACTAATGTATGTCCAAATCTGGGACATGGTTGTTTGATTTGTCCATTTAAACGTTTCAAATTTAAATTATCTAAATTTTTTAAAAAAATTAAATTATTCTTACTAAAGTCAAATTCATATAAATCATTAAAAAATCCTTCAACTCCATGAAACCAAAGATATCCACCAAAAATATATATATAATTTTTTAATTCTACAGCTGCTAGACCCCATCTTGGTGTTAATTGTTGACCTTTAATTATTAATTCTGTCAATGCTGCTGCTGCTGCTGCTGAACTTATTGACGACATTGTTTGTTTTGCATGTATACATGCAAATTATGATTTAGTCATACTATTCAAAAAAAGTATCGTGTAATAATGATATTGCACGTTCTGCTACATTTGTTGCTACAACTAACGATATATTTAATTTTGAAGCGCTTAAAGAAATCATTTCGATTTTTATATCTGAAAAAAAAAAAAAAAAAAAAAAAAAATTAATTACCATTATCATATAATGTTTTACAAGCAATTTCTAATATTTTTGTTGTTTTTTTTTTATCACCAATCAAAGCAATTATACTTTTCTCTCCCTAAAAAAAAATACATATTTTAAAAAAAAATAAATATAAAAAAAAAAAAAAAAAAAATTAAAAAAAAAAAAATAATAAAAAAAAAAAAATATAAAAAAATAAAAAATTAAAAAAAAAAAAAAATTAAATTTAAAAATTTTAATGGCTTACCTTCATTTGTATCAAATATATTAATTCCACTTTGGGAAAATAATATTGAATTTAAAAAT
>JAPYZD010005755.1:0-19951 GCA_030522725.1 Ichneumoninae sp. B BG-2022a | reverse complement strand
TTTTCATAAAAAAAAGTTTTGTTGCCGGGTAATTTGTTAACCAATTAATTTTTTGATGAATTTGTTAATAACATTTTGCAATTATTATTATGCAAAATTGAACTTCTCAGTACCTTTAGTATACATGATTTTTTCAGATTTTTACACCATCAAGAAGAACTTGCAATTTTCTTTTATTGTTGTCGAACTTATGAGAAATCAGCGCGCAGCGAGACTCCCTCCTTAAATATAAGAGCTCCTGGGTATAAGGTATAATAGTTTAGACATTTTAAGAAAGTACATTAAATACACTAGTTTAAAGAATTAAAAGATACATTAATTTGGACTGCAACCTTAACTTGAATTGCGCCGCCCATAATTCTACTTATTTTTTATTTCATTATTTCACTTTATTTTATTTTATATTATCTTTTATTTAATTTTCATTTCATTTCATGTCATCCAATGTGCCACCTACCCTGTACTCATATCGCAGGACTGCTCTGTTAGCCGATTTTTTAAAAATCTCGTATGAAGTCCCAGTAAAATTCAATATTGCGAATTCATTACCCATAATGGAAAAAAAAACCGGCAGTAGCTCACGTAACATCAATCGCGTGATAAAAATATATATATTTTGTCTATTTACACGACTATCGTAAGCAAAACGCGTCGTCATGCGGAGTCGGTAAATAGTTCGTTGGAAAAAATAAAATAATTTTTTTTTTTGTATTTTCACCGTTCACGACCAAGGTGTTTACCGGCTGTCGTCGGTAGACATTATACAAGCGCTAATAAAGAGGCGTAAACACGGTAGACCGGTGATTCATGGACGAAGGTGAATAGTCCTGATAGCCCTGGTTTCACGCCACTCGACGACGCGCCCCGCGTAGCTCGCAGATCGGCGCGTTAAAATTATTGTACTGGAATTAATGTTTCTTTTTTCGAAAAATATCATTTGCAGTCCGGTTCTTATAATTTTTTTAGGTATTCGCCTAAAAAATTGGACATACATAAATTTTATTATGCACCCGTCTTATTCTTTAAAAATTTGTAATATTTATTTATTTATTTAGATTTGTTTAACGGGGATAAGCCCGTTGATACAAAATATAAACGTTGAACAATAATATAATTTTATGAATATTTATAATTATAATTATAATTTTTGGAAAATATTTGTATACAACAAGTACTAGTTCATAATGTGCATAAAAAAACCTCGCAATAGATGAACGATTCCGTTTCAGATATTGAGGTGGAAGCCGAATGAGTGACAGATTCGTGCTCAGTGGGAGAAAATACATTAGACGTGATGCCGAAATTACGAATAACGGACTTTTTTTTTGCAACGAATTTTTTCACCAAAAATGTATAATCATGAGCTTCAGAATCTTCGGGGCCGTAATTACTCTTCGTGTCCCTCTTATTTTACATGATATTAATTAAAAAGTGTATTTAATGATGCATCACACATGCATTTCCAACCAATAGTTTAATTCGATCAAAATTTGAGTACTCGGCGTACACTAAAAATCTTTTAAAAAATCAGTCGTATTAATTATGTTAAAACCTTTCATTTTACATAATAATAATGCCAAAAAGTTATTAACAAATAATTAATTAAATTAACTGTTTTTAAAAATCAGAATACGGTTTAATTTCCCATCTTGAATCAATTCCATGATTTTTTTTAGAATACATATGAATTTTTTCAGAATTTTCTTATACTACAAAATGTTTCTTTTCGGAAATTTGAGAAATCGATCTAGAGGCACGAATTCCGGATACGTCTACGTATGACGACTCCATAGTACACACAAAAATTTTCGAGTGGATAGCCCTAATAGTTCCACAGTAAAAACGTAAAAAAAATTAAAAACGGAAAATTCAAAAATGTGAAAAAAATTCGAAGAATATTCATGTGGCTTCTAGAAAATCAACAAATCCATTTAAAAGGGCAAAAAAGGGTTAATAATTGTATGTCGAACAGTGTTGTTTTTAGCAATTCATTAATAACTTTTCGACATTATAATAATGCAAAATCAATGTTCTTAACACCTTTAATACACTTGATCTGTTTCAGATCTTAATACCATTAGGAAGTGTTCAAATTCAGAGGAAACTTGATTTTCATAAAAATGTAAAAATATGCAAAATAATAAATAGTTTCCTCTTTTATCAAAATTACTCGCATATACTTAAAAAAAAATGTTCCTTTCAATTCTTACAATTTCGTATGATATTGAGACAATGACGGCAAAACTCTCCAGATGACGTATTATCGTTTCAACGGCGTATAGAATTGCAAGAACTGAAAGTAGAATTGAAATAACAATTTTTTTTCTTTTGCGACCCCCAAGCGAATTTCATTCGAGTAATTAATTTATTTTTTTTTCAATGTAGTTTTTGTTCTTCTGAAAACAATGCATCGATCCATCGAGTTCATCGAGCCTCGAGTAACGTTCGCCGCGATGCGTCCGTTGTTTTAATCTGGACGGTATTGCACATCCGTGGCTAATAAATGTTAATTACATGCGGTCATGCCGCTGGCAGCGGCCGAATACCAAATGAATGGGAACAGCAGAGTGGCGGCCGAGGCTGGGAGATGAATGGCTCTGCACGGGGAAGCTACACGAGCGGGGCACAGCATGGCCCACTAAGGCTACACCCGGAGAGCTATACGAATTAAATGTCTGGGACTGTACCGGAATGCCTCCCACACAAATCAATACTTCATTCACAACTTCCCCTCCGGTCTTTGCAGCTGACGTCTGGGAAGGCCATTTACTGAAAGTTTGACGGGCGTCGGACGGCCCGTCCGCGCCTGGCTCTCGCGTAACCATCCTCGAGAATGAGAAAGGTCTCTCGCTCGTACGACTTATCGAGACTTCGACCTGACTCAATTGACCACTCCGACGCTTTACGGCCGTGGATAATTCATCCACTTTTTTCAATTTTTTTTCTTTTCTTTTTTCATACAAAGTGGATAGTTTATCCACATTTTCCGATATTTTTTCTTTAATTCTTTTTTCTTTTCTTTTTTATACTACAACCTACTTTGTATTGTTCGACATCAACGAGGACATCGTTCAACGCCTCATGGTATTTTCTTTGGTCTTCGCCATCGTCAGCCCACATCCTTTTCTGAATTCTGACGCTTTACGGCCCATAGGTTATCGACTTTTCCGATATTTTCTCGTTAATTATCTTTTCTTCTTTTTTATATTACCATCTAATTTGTATTGTTCAATATCAACGAGGACATCGTTCGACGTCTTATGGTATTTTCCTCGGTCTTCCCCATCGTCAGCCCACATCCATTTACAGGATTCTGACGCTTTACGGCCCATAGTTTAGCGACTTTTCCGATTTTTTTTCTTTTTTATACTTCAACCTAATTTGCATTGTTCAACATCAACGAGGACATCGTTCAAAGCCTCATGGTATTTTCTTCGGTCTTCGCCTTCAGCCCACATCCATTTACAGGATTCTGACGCTTTACGGCCCATAGTTTATATACATTTTTTTTCCTTTTCTTTAATCTTTTCTCTTTTCTTTTTCTTTTTTTTTTTACTACCACCTATTTTATATTGTTTCACATCGACGGGGACATCGTTCGAGGCGTTCTCTTATTTTCTTCGGTCTTCGCCATCGTCAGCCCACATCCATTTACAGGGTTAATTAGAGCCCGTGGCTCCTTCGGTGTCCGGAGTCAAGTCATCGTCGTCTCCATTGACCTCTCTCTCCTCGGGCCCGACGGCAATTGTCTCCTCTCCGGTGCGGCTCTCTGTGCGTCTCCTCGAAACGTGGGGAAAGAAGAAAAATATCTCTGATGAAACATCGCTTCGATACTTTACACGGTTCACGGTACTTTTCTGTCGCGAGATTTTTATATCGCCTAGAAAACGCCTTGGTCGTATCTTATCTCATAGTTCGAGTTTATTGATGGTCTTTTTTATCGTTTTTTTTGTTTTAAGGAACTACGATTTTCCGATAAAACTCCCCCACCCCTCCCCGGCTCTCTCAGTGAGTCACGAGTTATCGCCTTGTAACGTTTAATCAGGTGGAACGCGGCAGATTATTTATTTAGCGGATGACTCGAGTGAGCCGTTAAAAAAAATATACTATAATAGTATTTGGCGGAGGACACTTTGTAACGTAATTCAAATATTCTTTAGTGTGTCCCAAATTATGCTTCCGTGGAGGACAAAAAAAGAAATGACGATCAACTTTTTTATTTTCTTTGATTTAATACTTTCAGTGATATGTGCATTCCTGCAATGCTTTATTAATTTATTTTTATTTTTAGTTTCTCTAATTACTCTGACGATAATTTTAGTTGCGAAATAAAATTAATACGACTGTTCCGTAAATAACTGAGCAGTGCCACGTGATAATCAACGAGTCTATCCATTGGGTTTCAATATTTCCAGCAATATTTGCAGTATTACACTTTTTTTTTTGCTGTTCTCTTTAATAAATCTGGAGTTAACTCTCGTACCTAAATTTGAAGTCTTAGACCGATCTTTGTTGCTTTTCTTTTAATATTTTTATATTTTGTCTATTTATTATATATTAAGATGCGAACTGGTGATATAGATATTATTCAAATAGTAGAGATATTTTCATAATTTATCAATTTACTGATGTATTTTTAATATTGTATGTAAAAGGGTTTATCCCGGAATCTAATAAATAAATAAATAAATATTATTTGAGATATTCTTCTCTATGCTATGTGATAATCTACGATTCTATCCATTGCATATCAATATTTCTAGCAATATTTGCAGTACTACAATTTATTAAAAAAAAAAAAATGTCTGTTCTCTAATAATTCTGGAGATAACTCTTGTCCCAAAATAAAAAGCTTCCTCCATGAGGAAGCAAAAGGCTCATGCCCATGTTTTTTTTATTTTCTTATTTTTCTTCAACATTATTTGCCATAAAAGGTGTCTAGCCACATGTTATTACATTAGCTAGTCAAATAAATTTAGAGCTCCAAAATTATGATTCATTTTATACCGGTTTTAAAGGAGAAAATACAACATAAAAATGTTTAAGAATATTCTTTGAGAAATGTTTTTCTATACACGTGATAATCTATGATTCTATCCACAGCCTTTCAATATCCCCAGTAACATTAATGGTACAATTTGTAAATTGCTCATTTATTTTTTCTCCTCTCTCTATTAACGCTGAAGATAACTCTTGTCCCAAAATAAAAATCCAAAATTACGATTCATTTTATACCGATTATAAAAGAGAAAATACAAAAAAAAAATATTTAAGAATATTATTTGAGACATGTTTTTCTATACACGTGATAATCTATGATTCTATGCACCGCGTTTCAATATCCCCAGTAATATTATTACTATTAATATTTACAGAAAGGACGTTTACAACTTATAATATGTGTATCTTGTATTTTACATTAGATAGACAAGTGTTTATCAAGCCTATTTTTAAATTGATTTAAATTATTGCAGTGGAACAGTTTGTAAATTGCTCATTTATTTTTCCTCCTCTCTCTATTAACGCCGAAAATAACTCTCGACCTATTATGAAACCTGCTCATGCCCATTTTCTTCAAAAGTATTTATCCTTCGCCAGTATTATTTGAGACATGTTTCTCACCGATGAGATTACGTATAAACATTTCTAGCAATATTTGCAGTACTACAATTCATAAAAAAAAATCTTTTCTCTCTAATAATTCTGGAGATAACTCTTGTCCCAAAATAAAAAGCTTCCTCCATGAGGAAGCAAAAGATTCATGCCGATGTTTTTTTAATTTCTAATTTTTATTCAACATTATTTGCCATAAAACGTGTTTAACGGTATGTTATTACATTAGCTAGTCAAATAAATTCAAGAGTTGGATAACAAATAATCTCAAATAAATTCGGAGCTCCAAAGTTACGATTCATTTTATACTGATTCTAAAGGAATAAATACAACAAAAAATATTTAAGAATGTTATTTGAGAAATATTTTTCTATACACGTGATCTATGATTCTATCTACAGCCTTTCAATATCCCCAGTAACATTAGCGGTACAATTTGTAAATTTCATATGTATTTTTAACTCTCGTCTCATTATGAGACCGGCTCATGGTAATTTTCCTCGAAAGTATTTATCCTTCGCCAATATTATCTGAGACATGTTTCTCACCGACGAGAGTGGCGACGCTGCCGCCTCCGCTGCGCAGCCTCCTGCCCAGCACCTGAATAGTCTCGCCCTGATGGCCCGCAGGTTCGGTGCTGTCCCCGACGAGCACGAACGTCCCCCGGCTGTCCTCGTCCCCGTACAAAAACACCTCCACCCTCGTCCTCAGCTCCAGGCACCTTATGGTCGCCAGCAGATCGACCTTCCCCGCCGCCAGCCTGCGCAGCATAATACTCGGTATCGCCAGTGGCACAGACCCCCTTATACGGTTGTCCGCGAAGTCCGCGTGAGCCCTGCAGTCCAGTATCAGAAGCTTGTTGGAATTCTCCTGCGACCTGAGCTCAGCGAAGAGCCAATCCGGAGATACGAGTCCGTCCTCCCCCGCACCCCCAGGCATCTCGAGACAATTTTTTTTCTCAAAAAAAAAAAAAGTCTTCCCTTCTTCAAACTCTATTCTCCGCAGAGTCTCCGGGAAATTCTTACTTTCCCACCTTCGTCCCCCAGTTACGTCTCTCCGCAGCTCTCGATTCCACGCCGAAGGGTCTTCGCTCTCTCCCTGCTCATCGCACCTTCGATCTTCGCTTCTCTTTCCTAATCCCCTCTACGCTACTATGGCACCCCGCAGTCTCGCGTCTCTCATTAGCGCACGGCACTTTCGCGTGTTTTACAGCGACAACCGAATAAAAAAAACAAAAAAATGTAAACCTTAAAATCGCACGTGACAAAGTTCCGTCGCGTGTCTCGCGTAAATGGCACTCGCGTGTAGTCGTGCGCTCTTTGCCCTTTTTGCCGAACCTCTCGAGGTGGTCAGTTTCGTCGAGCGGGACAACCCGGCGATGTACGTGTCGAATCTCAGTGAAATTCCCGGCGCGAGCCAAGTTCGCCGTGTCAAGCTTTTTCCCAGGCTCCTCGACGTCTCGACGCCGTCTCCGCCTCGTCGAAAAATTGGAATGTTTACGAGTCGATGACGTGCCGCGACGCATCGCCGCGACCGACCGTCGGGACACCGGCAAGCGTCGGATTCGTCTCTCGCCAGCCGCGACCGCCCGACATTTCGAAGATCATCGATTTTTCTCTTCTATCTTTCACACTCGAAACGAAAGTTGTAACAGAAAAACAACAAAGCCGATCTCATCGTTCCTCGTCACTTCGACGCTCTGCCGTCGTCGTTCCCTCGTCTCGTGCCTCGTTCGGGCGCATCGTGTCGGGGAATATTTGAAAAGAATAAAATAAAAAAAACAGTGGGCAGCGTCCCGTCCCGCTCGGTCCCACGGTCGATCCTTCCGCCGGAGAGGGATGCTGCGCGTACGATGGACCGCTAGTCGCTCTTCAGCTCCCTCCGCTCTCTTCCTGTCTCTCCTCTCCGTGCGCGCTCTTTATCTCGTCGCTCTTCTCCGGGGTTTCTCGCTCCCTCGCTGGAGCTCACTGCGCGCACACGAGCACACGCGGACGAAGACACGCATGTACGTGTAACTCCTCGGTCACTGTTCCACGCGCGTTGTGAAACCGTGTCTCGACCTCTCGTCTGGGTCACCAAAACACACCGCGCCGCAGCCTCGGCTTCAGCCAATCAAATTTTACTCCCGAGCGACGGGAGGGGGGAGCGTTGTTCGTTTAAAAAATAAATAGAAAAAAAAACTAAAACGTTCGAACGACAACATAAAACATTCGACGGAGCGCCCGACGAACGTCTCGACTCGGCACTGGCGCACTACTACGTCCGATCGGCGCGGCTAGTAAACGACGAAACGATAAACACCGGAGAGCGGGCGGCGAGAGGAGAGACGGACCGCGGATGCACGGGGCGACGCGTGATTGTCCGGGGAATTCGTAGCGAGTGCGTGTTCCACGGGGGGGTGGCGAGCGGAGGGGGATTCGCGAGAGAGGGGGAAATATTAGCGCGGATGGTCCCTTTCAGAGAAAAAAAAATATATATATGTATATACATGTGTGTGTGCATACATATATATATATGTTTGTTCCGCGGGTTCTCACGTCGCCTCGGGTACACGCAAGCGGCACGCACGAAGCCCTGGAGAGGAGCCGCGAGGAGCCCCAGCCACACCTTACCTCGAGCGTCCTTCCGTCGAGAATGGGCAAATGGCGCCGCGCACCTACCGTCGGGCGGAGGGAGTAGAGCCCGCTCCCCATTGGCCGATGATCACGTGGTGACGTTACAACCGGCCAATCGCCGACGAGACTGACGTCAGTTCATTGACAAAAGATGTTTTCATTAACGAGGCGTGGGTAGTCGGGTCGTGGGGGTCGAGCGGGGAAACTGCTCACCGAGCGCTTCGAGAGGAACTCTCGCGCGTTCGTTTCGCGACGGGCGCAGAGGGGGAAGTTGCCGGAGGGGGGAGGAACGACCCGCCGCCATTAGATGAAGGAGGAGAGGAGACGCCTCGTCTCGCTCGCGCTCGGCTCACGTGAGAGCGTGGGCGACGAAGCACGGCGGTTGAGGCAGAAGCACGTTTCTCGGTCTTCACTACTCGCGGACTTGTAGTAGCGGTTACACGGGCGTATATATATGTAGATCCGGGGCGCTGAAAGGCAGAAGGGCGCATGCCGCGGCGTTCGACGCGCGGCGCTGCGCGCAACGCGCCATCTTGCCTCCGAGCTAGCCATGCGTCTATACTGTGAGGCTTCGCGTGTTGGAGAGCAGTTTACGGAGACGCCGCCGCGGGCGACTACGAGAAACGTACGCCTACACTACCATGAACGATGAGTGAAAGGGACCGAGTGTGTGTGGAGAGGACGAGCTCAGTCTCGCGGAGAGGAAGAAAGAGGCGAAAAAAGGCCCGTCGGTTTGGTGGTGTGCGCGCGCATGTACGTGTGCGCGCGCATACCTCCGTGTCTGTTTACGGACGCGTTGTGTGTGTGTTACGAGGGACTCGAGGACCCCGAGGCTCTTCACAGCGTGGGTTGGCATTCCATTCATTTGGGAGAGAGCGGATGGTGCTTGAGATTTTCGCGTTCGATCGGACCCTCCTTCACTATCCCTTCGATCCCTCTATCCGGCTACCTTTCTTTATCTCGCGTTTCAGGTTCGGCCGCGCAGACGGCGACGTCCGGGGCGAAGCGAAGGTTAGATGGAGGAGGCGGTGAAGGGCGACCGTGTATATATATATATATATATATATATATATGTGTGTGTAAACGTGTATACGGTCTCTATGGGGACGTAGGACGACCTTCCACGAAGCGCCCGGGCTGCGCCGGCCACGTGAAATCCGTAACCCATCTCACCGTAGTATACTGTTATATATGCATTGGGTATAACGTTTACGCGTGGGAGTAACGCCAAGTCCCCCCCCCCCCCCCCCCCCCCCCCCCCCCCCCCCCCCCCCCCCCCCCCCCCCGTCCCCACCCCCCCCCCCCCCCCCCCCCCCGTAGCTCCACACTTTTTTCGACAGATAACGATTCCTGACTGACTCGCAACAACACACACACTAACACGGCCCGGTTGAACCGTTTTCCTTCATTCACCGCGTACCAGACTCGTTCACAAGGAATTTTTACGTTTTCACGCCTCGGATACACACACTCGCCCACGCGGCAGATTCGAAATTCGGTGCTTAAATCCATATTTAGTAATTTTTTTTTTTTTTTTTTCTGAGGTATAAGCTTTGTTCGGGAGAAATTTTTACGATTTCACGACTCGGACGTACGCAATCGCCCACGCGATTCATTCAAAATTCGGTACTTAAATTCGTCCTTAGTTCATTTTTTTTTCTGATGGATAAGTTTTGTTCACAACGAATTTTTAAGTTTTCGCAACTCGGACGCTCTCTTCCCGACGGCAGATTCAAAATTCGATACTTAAATTCGTCTTTAGTTAATTTTTCACTTTTTTAAAAAGTTTTTTAGGGTAAATTTTATTCATAAGGAATTTTTCATTTTCACACTGTGGACACATACACAATCGCCCACGCGCCACATTCAAAAATCGGTACTTACATTCGTCTTCAGTAAATTTTTGTTTTATTTATTATTTCTGATGGATCAGTTTTGTTCATAACGAATTTTTACGTTTTCACAACTCGGACGCTCTCTTCCGCCGGCAGATTCAAAATTCGATTTAGTTAATTTAACTTAAATTCGTCTTTAGTTAATTTTTTACTTTTTTTTAAAGTTTTTTTAAGGGTAAGTTTTGTTCGTAAGGTATTTTTACGTTTTCATGACTCGGATATACACACACACTCGTCCAGCTTGCAAACTCAAAATACGGAACCTAAATTCGTTTTTAGTTACTTTATAATTTTTTTTTTTTCTAAGAGATAAGTTTCCACGAAATTTTTACGTTTTCACGCCTCTGCCACAAGCACACAGCCGGCCACGCGGCGGATGCAAAATTCTTCTTAAATTCGCATTTGGTTAATTTGTAAGTTTCTCCTTTCTTTTTTAGGTCCGACAGATCATCTGTTCGAGGGATCTTGCGATGAGAGATTGAAGAATTTACTATGTCCATTATTGTTTTTTTTTACCACGCATTCTTACCGGTCTGGAGAATGTGTTTATTGCGCGGGTACGCATCCGCAGGGATTAATGAACCTAGTGCACGGCACGTCGTTAAACTCCATAGGCGCGGGTGAACGGTTATGTGCGAGCGATTACTCAACCGCGGGCCGTTAATCGAAGCCTATTATACGTAATGAAGGAAAAGCTCCCGAGCCCGGTTTACTCGCTCTCTCTCTGTCCATCTGGCGTACATAGGCGCGAGCTGTACATTATATACATTATGTAGTGTAAATTACGGGTACCGCTCGTGTGGTAATACATGCGCTCGTTACTATGTAGGCGATAGGCCGAGACGGATGGCAAAGCGGTTCCCCCTCGGGCCGCGTACTTAAACGACATTTCTAACTAACGCAATTCAAAACCTGCCGGTGACCTTAACAGTTAGTGTATAAGAAATCTTGCACGAAGCCGTCATTCCAGGTCGACCCGAGAGTCTCGAGCCCATTAAGAGCAAACCTAACGTACGTCTATCTACTTTCTTGTGCCAAAAACCCATGTGCCCCCGCCCCCAGTGCACCATGATGGCCACGGTCAGGGAATTAGGGAAAAGTCAGGGAATTTCAAAATTGGTCTGGGAAAAAGTAAGATGTCGCCAAACCTTCTATAAATCTTTATTTAATTTTTTTAACGAATTTCTCCTTTTTTTATTTTATCGATTTAGATTAAGCCCGATACAGAGCTCAGCATACGAAATCTTTAAATATCCGAATAAAAATATTAAACATAAAATATAAAATAACATTTGATTCTAGACTACATAACAAACTAAACATACATTAACAGCCTATGGTTATGACGAGACTAGTCCTCCCTACATTTCTCTTCTCTCTTTACCATAATCCGGTTTATTCATATTTAAGCACCCCGGAATATGTCGCCCTTTTAAATAAGAAGTACATAAAAGGAAGCCTTGAATAAAAATTCCGAACATAAAAAAACGGAATTAAACATAATATAATTAGGCATTTTCATTTGCATGAATATATTTTTTTTTAATAGACGTTAGAAGTTTGGTCAGGGAACATTTTTTATTGGTCAGTGAAAAGTCAGTGAAAAGTCAGGGAATTTTGTTCTGGGGAAAAAACGGCCACCATGTACACACTCAGGCCTGGAAAAACAAATCGTTCGATTTGAGTGTCCTGCTCACCGATGGCATAAATCCCGGCCCCAGGTAGCCATTACTGAATTCTCACGGATGCTGGCTTATAACATCCGAGGCAAGACCATAGTGCGGAGAGCCTGTCCTCCTCTTCGAACACGTGCACATTCGATCCTCCCCGTCGTGCTGTCTTCCGAGGAACCAGCCCGTGAATCACCTACTCTGTTGACACGAAGTCATGGCAAGTGGTCCCCAGGAACCATACATCTGACATGCCTGGGGAGGCATACTCGATGCATCCACCAAGGCAGAGATTGGCGAACGGCATCTCATTCGGACCCACATGTAATCGACAACCTAACTCCGCAAACGCTTCGTTAGTAGGGTTGCCGTTTTTAAATCGATTAATCGACGGAACGATCTTTACATAGCAAATAATCGATTATTTGGATCGATTGTCACTGGTCGATTAACTTACTGAATCGATTTGTCATGTTCAATATCGATTCACATATTTTACCCGTACGCTATAACAACGAAAGAACAATTAATTTCGCGATCGTAGATGGTGTGCAGCAGTCTTCTTTTTGCGTGCCGACGAGTTATGCTAGGCATACGCGCGACGGCGACAAGTTACACATGCGAGGGAAAGGAACAACTACATATTTATGTGCGTCTATTGCATGCATCTCTTGTTGTTTTTGTTTTATCGTTTAATCGCTTTTTAATCGAAGTGACTACGTCACTCACCACAAAGTTTCAAGATTTTTTCTTCATTTTTTCAAACTTCGTTATGGCCGTCCCTTGGTGAACATCAGTGCGACTTTCATAGTTGTTCAAAGATCTTAATAACTTAAACTACCTCTACTAAGACTACCAAAAATAATAACAAACGGATCTACGAGAATGTTCAACTATTCACGAAAAAAGTATAAAACTCTACTTATTTCTTGAGTAAGATAGTATGGAAAAAATGTAACTCTTGTAACTCAAACGTTTTGATTTATTGGCACATATCGACTGCTAAGAAACAAGTGAGCGTATCTCATATACTTTAATGTGAGAGATACTCTCTTTTGTCTTTTAGTAGTCGATACAATACCATAATTTAACCTTTCTTACGGGACAATTAAAAATATCGATTATTAATAGATCGATCGTGTCGACCATAATTTATGCCGGAATCGATTCATCGGACAACTATCCGATTCGATCCGGCAGCCCTATTCGTTAGACTGACCGAGAAGCCTTCGACAAGACACATGAACTCACGAATCGCAAGAGCACCCCCTTCGCCCGTCTCTCTGCCCTCAAACATGTCGTTGACCTTAACAGGTGCCCCGAGACGATTAGGCCAGCTCATAGGCGTTCACCGCGTATTTCGCCTCTTCGAGGAAGCCGATTGGGCGCGACCGGTTGGCCAACAGTAATTTTCCGCGAGGCGGCCCAGTGTGTGGACTTCACTCGCAACGAGAGGCGAATACAGAGCCCGATTATTTTCATTAACGATGACGAACGCCGTTCGTCCGAGGGACGGCGCCGGGGCGAGAGGGGAAACATATCGGGTCTGGTGGGAAGACTCTCTTGGAAAAGTCGACTCTCGTTTTTAGTATTTCCAGATGTGCCTCGCGCGGTGAGGCAACCACGGCCGGAAACGCTCTTTCGGTGAGGGAATGTTCTAGGAATCGTTGTTGCTGCGTGAAGGAGAAATAAAATAAAAAATATGTTACACCGAGTAAAGATCCGTGGCGTTGGGAAACAGCGCTCCGGGGCATCGAACAACTGTGCACTGATCTTTCTACTTCCGGGCAGATCGACAATGATCGCGAAAGGAATAAATGGAAAATAAGGTCACACGAGTAAAAAAAAGTAAGATCTACGAGAAAAAGAAGTCAGGTCTACGAGAAAAAGAAGTAAGGTCTACGAGAAAAAGAAGTAAGGTCTACGAGAAAAAGGAGCAAGGTCTACAAGAAAAAGAAGTAAGGTCTACAAGAAAAAGAAATAAGGTCTACGAGAAAAGGAAGTAAGGTCAACGAGAAAAACAAGTACAGTAGAACCCCGATTAACCGTTATGCTCGGAACCGAAAAGTCCCCGGTTAATCGACATCCCGGTTAATCCGAACTAGACAGTAAAAGTTGATAATGGCTAATGATGCAACTTTATTTTTACAAACTAGTCAAAATAAAGTTGCGTTAAATGTCATTGTAACTACAATGACATTTGGTGCAACTTGCACTTAATTATTAAATAATGTGAACTGGAATGTAAAGTTTTGGATATTTTTTTCATTATTAGTACGTAAACTAGTATTTTTTTGAAGCGTATGCTGGCACCACACTACGCACAGAAAAAAAAAGTCGGAAGACGTACGGTTAATTCGCGTCTTGGTTAATCTGAGTTCTACTGGAAGTTCTACGAGAAGAAGAAATAAGGTCTACGAGAAAAAGAAATTGATGGACGGGACGACGCATGATTGGTTCTATTTTGCTATTGCGTAGAAAAGTAGTTTAAGTTCGTGGATTATTCGAAGCTTATTTTCTTCTTCCTATCTTACGCTCGCGAATTATCATCGAAACTACTGTAACCGTTGCCTACCGCACCGTCAGTCCTTTTCGCTAAGCTTCTCCGTGGAGAAAACCGATTATTATTATTCGTCTTCTCGTTCTTCATCCTCCGTCTGGTGTTATGCAACTAGACCAAGTACCACAGAAAACCGATTATCGTTCGTGGGGACAACCGTATGCTCATTTCCACTTCCGGTTCGATCGAAACTTTTCACGAAAAAACATAGATAAAAAATAAGGTCTACGAGCAAAAAAAAAAAATGTTACACAACGCAAGATTACTTCAATTTAGAGGTTACAATGCCACCCGTTAAAAAAGTATTCGAAGTTTTCGTAGATCCATTTAAAGCTAAACGTCGACCTTAATAAATCAAGTTACCGGCAAGTTTTTCTTTCGTTCTTTATTACCCTCGCGAAATACGATCGGAACGACTGGTAACCGTTGCCCGGCGCAGCGCGGGTCCTCGCTAAGCGTCTCCGCGTAGGAAACCGATTATCGTTCGTGCACCGCCAGATGTGTGCGGTCGGTGTGTGTTTTCGTGTTGGTCACGTTACGTACGCGTACACACGTTTTACACAACAGGCTCGTACACTCTCCGCAACGGTGCGCGGGGCTACCGGAAGCGATACCTACGTAGAGAGCTCTACCGGCAACTCGGCACGAAAACTCCGTGTGGGTGAGAGTGCGTGCCTGTAACGACGGGCGAACGAGAACGTACGCGTTTCACGTTCGTTGCCGGGGAGCCCGAGCGGGCGCGCTCGCGCGCGCGCGTTAGTTCGTTGTGATTACCACGAAAGGAGCTACGCCGCTGGCTGCCCCAGGTTGACAGGAAATGGTTCGAGATAAGATAATGACGTCCCTCGCCTCTCCTGCATCCGGCAGCTTTCTTTGCCACCGCCTTTCGAGCTATATTATAAAAGGCTTCTTTATACACCACTTAACAGGTATATATATGTATGCATATATGTATGGACGGTGTAGAGGAACGCCGAGCGAGGCCACAATGATGAAAGCGAAGAGCTCTCCTTTTTCTCTCGCTCTCAATCGGACTCTCTGAGTAGCCCGTCGTCGTCCCCCCTTCGTCACACCCTTCGATAGGTATCTCGTGGGCTTTTCCTCGCCGGACATCCGCTCCCGATGCTCGAACGGTTGGCGAGAAAAAAAAAGGACGAAGAAAAAGATTGTTCGAAACGAGTGCAAGTCTCAACAAGTGACCCACGACGATGAATCACAATGAGCCGGTGACCTTGAAGGCGAAACAGTTTCTCGCCGGGACTCGGCGGACGACTGAGAGTCCAAGAAAGCGGTGTTTACGTTTAATTTCTCGAACAGAGCACGCTGTGGGATTGATTCGAGGAAATATCTTGAGGCTTTTTTTTTCTTTATGCGCATGCGTGCGCTACAGTAACGGTTACGGAGGGGGGGGGGGGAATAAATCATCCAATGGAGTCTCGAAAAAAAATGCCGCAATACCCGTAAGAGACTTTTCCGTAGAAAGTCTCTGAGAATAGATGCGGCTTTCGCACAATTCAATCCGCGGATTACAAGCCTAGGGAGGTTAATAACGTTAACGCCGCGAGAGCTTCCACACGCACACCGTGCGGATAAGCCGGGGCACAACCGGTATTAGTTAATATATGTGAATTTATAAAACAATTATGAATTCCTTGCAAGTACGTTACGCGCGAGAATAGTCCTCCCACGTACAGCGTTAAATTAATTATATTTCGCGCGGTGCACTGTCGGCTTTTCTCTCTCTCCCCCCCGCCCCTCTCCCATCCCTCTCGCTATTCTCGTTACGCCAGTTATAGTATACTGTAATTACGATTTTCCACGGAATGTATTCGCCGTGGCATCGGTGGATAATTAATTTAAGAAAAGTCGTAAAAATCATTAGACGGGAGAGATCTCACGGTGTGATGTTGGATACATCGCTGCAGCGATGTGTTGCGGCAATATTAAAATAAGAAACATAAAAAATCGTTAATGAGAGAAGGGAGGCAGAGAGGGTAGAAGTCGAATACAGTATCTCGAGCAGGTCGGGTCGATGAAACGTTATAAAAATGAGGTGCATATATATATATATATATATATATAACACAAAGCACGGGCCGCCTTTGACCTTTGAGAAACATAAAATAGAAAGGGATATCCGGTGAGGCAGGGAGAGCCGGAGGAGAGAGAATAAAGCCAGGAGCATCGATCCTGCGAATAGCTTCTTTCACCCTTTTGACGTCCCTAAAACTCCTCGCGGCGCGCTCCATCCAGCGGGACGACTTATAGCTTCGAATAGACACGCCGGGGTTCCTCGACGAATCGTAAAATCCTCGAGTACGAAAATTCTAATTATCTATATGTATAATTACTTTCAGCAGCGCTCTCGGGGAAAACTCTGTAAAATTGCCTCATTGGCAAATAATACCTTTCATCGACATTACGAGCTAATTTTTCAGCATCGACGTAACCCATGTTTTCATTAATTTAATAATTACCGCATCATGTAAGAACAATTTTCTTTTTTAACTCTGTAATTTTTGTGATTCGATATTCATTTCGCTCTCGGTAATCGGTCGCAAAAATAAAAATATGATTCTAAATAATATAATTATATTATATATTATATATTACATATTATATAATTTCTCGTAAAGAAAAACATTGTTTTTTTTTTGTACGCCGGAGAAAAAATATAACGAGGCGTAGGTGTGAGCCAGTGATCAGCGTGACGGATGGACGCGCGTTTTGCCCCGCGGAATCCGATAGCCCAAAGATACACGCGATTCCGTGTAACAGCATTGTGTATAAACCCGAGCCGTAGGAAATCGTGAAAGCCACGTGGGTGTACGTTGGCGTTTTACAGTGCCGCGAATGAAGAGCGAGAGGTGTGTAACAGTGTGTCCCGTCGAATAATATTCAGCACCTCATCGGTGAGCCGAGTTCGCCGGGCGGCCGCGAGGGCGCATGCGCGTTCTACCCGGACAGTCACGGGAATCTGAATATGGGCGTCCGGTTCTCTGAATGACTCGCGAAACTGGTGCGCCCACATTCTCGATCCATCTACCTTCTCTCGCTCTCCCTTTCTCATCCCCCCCCCCCCCTCCCGACCCTCCCGGAGTCCAAACACGCTGTGTGGCTTTTACCGATATGTAGTAAATGTAAACTCGCTCGGTCGAGCACCGGAGCCAATCTCGCCTGCATACGCTCTCGCACGGCTTCTCTCCTGCGCCCTGCATACCGCGTTTATAACCTCTCATTCGCTATCGTAACAACGCGTGGGTGTCTCGCGTACACCCGGCCCGCGGAAAGCCTCGCTGTGACACACGCCTTCACACTGTTATAAATTCCACCCGGTCCGCGAGTGGAGACAGTAATTGAAACTTGTAAGTGGTTCGGCATGGCGATACACGCAGATTTAGAGAAATTATTGTTTCAGACTGTCGATACCTACCCGCGGGCCCACCGGCGACAAACGAAGCGAGAAGCGGAAATCTCAACAACGCTCTGTTTATTCGTTCGCTTTGTTCTAATTTTTGTTTCTTTATTTTTTTTTGTTTTCTTCTTCTTTTTCTCTGCATTAGATTCTATAATTGCATTTACTACGGTTCGGCAAACGAAGGAATATTGCTTTGGGAAGAGGTTCGAGGGAAGAGAATTCAGCTACGACTGACTAGTCTCTGCAATGACAACGCTCTCCCCGGCGAAGCCTTACGCTGGATTCCATTGGCCACCTTGCATGCCCTCGCCGGTATCGTGTACTCTGTTTTACTTATTTGGAACTCGGCGTAGAGACGCGTCTTCCGATAGCGCGTCGAAGCGCACGATGCTTTGTTCATTTGTTCATGTTTTAGTTTCCCAAAATGGAGTTTCTAAAACTTAGGTTCTAAAACTTAGTTTCTAAAATAGGTAAAATAGAGTTTCTAAAATAGAGTTTCTAAAATAGAGTTTCTAAAATAGAGTTTCTAAAATAGAGTTTCTAAAATAGAGTTTCTAAAATAGAGTTTCTGAAATAGAGTTTCTAAAATAGAGTTTCTAAAATAAAGTTTATAAAATAGTGTTTCTAAGATACAGTTTTTAAAACTTAGCTTCTAAAATTTAACTTCGAAAAGTTAGCTTCTAAAATTTAACTTCTAAAATTCAGCTTCTAAAATTTAGCTTCTACAATACAGCTTCTAAAATGTAGCTTCTAAAATTTAGCTTTTAAAATTACATTTTACAGTTTTGTTCTCTGAAGTAGATTCTATAATTGCATTGATCACAGTTCGCCGAACAATTGCTTTCGGAAGAGATTACGTAGAATCGCGTATGGAATTGAGTTACGACAGACAATTCCCTGCAACGACAATGCTCTCCCGGCGAATCCTTGGGACGGATTCCACCGGTCACCTACATGCCCTCGCCGGTACCGGGTATTGTTGTATTTGGAACAGCGCGTCGAAGTGCACGGCGCATTGTTTATTCGTTCGCATCTTTGTTCCAAAATGTTATTGTTATTTTTAGGCTTCTTTTGTTTCTCTAAATAGATTCTACAATTGCATTTACTACCCCGGCGAATCCCTGCGCGCCGAATTCCACCGGCCACCTACACGCCCTTGCCGGTATCGTCCACTCTGTTGTATTTTGAATAGCGCGTCGAAGTTTACATAGTGTGCAAACAAGGACGCGCGAGGAAAGAGAGACAGAGGAGAGAAAGAGAGAGAGAGAGAGAGAGACGGTCGGCGAGTCTCGTTGTGGCATGTGGCATTTGGGTCGTAGGCGAGAGAGCACAGAACCGTCGAAGCAAAGTATAATCAATGAGTGCACGAGGGGTGGAGGCGGAGGAGGTTAGGTTTTTGCTGCCCTGCGCGGCGGAGCGCCCACGCGACCACCACGCATCAAACACTTCTCCGCTTCGCCCCCGCCAACGTACCCGCCTTCTCGCTTATAACCTCCTTGTCGTATTTCTTTTTCTACTTTTTTCGTACGTTTTCCTTTTCCCTTCTATTTCAGGTTTTTATTACAGGTACGACGGTAAAGATTAATGTCACGACCCCGAATTGCGTAGAGCTTATGTTCGTGGGTCGTTAAAATGAAGAAGAAAAAAAAAGCTGAAGAAAAAGAACGACATTCCACAAACGCCGGTCGCTAAAAGGTGGCGCTAATTAATGCGGCGGACGAGAGATTAACCCTTAGTGTGCATCAGGGGCCATTTTGAGCCCAACCTTAATCCCGTATTTTTTCGCCTAACGTCAACTTTGAGCACGCTTTTGCAGGGGTAAGAAAGTTTTTTTTGAAAATGTGACCGCGCGAACTTCAAGTTTGAGCAATTCCCTGCACAAAGTGTCTTAACCTTTTTTTCGAAAAAGTGCATGGTTAACGAGATAGTCGAGACTGAGGGTAAAATGGACCTTGCGTGCACCTAAGGTGAGTTGAAACATGTACCACGTGACATATGAGCGCAAGACAAATTACTCGCATTTTTCGAATCAATGCCATGTAAAGATCGTTGCATCTGCTTCACCTCCTCTTAAGGATGGCGTCTCGCTGCGCGCTGATTTCGCGTAAGTTCGACAACAATAAGAGAAAATTGCAAGTACTTCTTGATGGTGTAAAAATCTGAAAAAAATCATGTATACT
>JAPYZD010005754.1:0-12900 GCA_030522725.1 Ichneumoninae sp. B BG-2022a | reverse complement strand
TATTTTATATTTTATATTTTATATTTTATATTTTATATTTTATATTTTATATTTTATATTTTATATTTTATATTTTATATTTTATATTTTATATTTTATCAAAAAATATCTCGACAAATGGAAAAACAACGTGATACTTTTGTTAGAAAATAATGACTTTAAAGTCACAAAAGATCTGTTCTACTACATCGCCGGGGCATTGGCAATACGCTCATTTATGTTAAACGAGTAACAGGGTCCACATGCTCTGGAATAAACCTAAGTGCGCTAATTATAGTATGGAGGACGGATGGTGTAATGTAACGTTACGAAAAATCTATGTAAATGGTATCTCCCTTTGCTACGGGATTTTTATTCCTATAAGCAAATAAACCAATATATATTTTATATTTCATATTTTAGTCGAGAATAGACTCAAACGACAACCAAAAACGGGGACGCCGAAGGCGTATGTAAGCCAACAGCGACAAAAGCGTATTATTATGACATATATAACGCTGCTAAATGAAATTATAATGCTTTCCATTTACAATAACGACGTGGCATTCAGTAATCGTCGTCCGCCAGGGAATGGAAACCGCTCGCGACGCGGAAGCAGTAAACTTTAGTGAAACGTCAAGTATATAAACGATGGAGAGCGACTACGACGACGTACACGACTAATGTCAGATCCACGCGTCGAAAGTATGACCCTGAAGATATCTGCATAAGACCAAATTCCATCGAGTTACAACTGCTGTATTTTGCATCGCACAAACTTTGTCCGAGGAACTTCACTTGGAGAATAAAATTCTACAAGTGAACAATTGTTTATTCCTCCTAAAAATAAAAATAAGAAACAAGGAAATAAATACATAAACGATATGACGGCATAGAGGAATTGCTTGCATAGTTAATTACAGTGAATTATTTTTATTATTCACTCATCAAAGTCCTCTCTTTTTTTACCATGTATCCATCGTACCTCGAAGTAATGATATCTTTTTCTCCGCGCATTGTATTCGAAGACTATCGGATATGTAGCACGCGAAATCGAATGATAGGACATACTACGTACTCAAATACACTCAAATATATAGGAGTGAACGGGACAAAATGAGGCAGTGGGGCAAAACGGGACAGCGGGGGTAAAACTCAATTTTCCAATAATTTTTCGATTCCCCATTTTGTCCCAACGAAACATCCGGATTTTCAA
This sequence comes from Ichneumoninae sp. B BG-2022a, assembly GCA_030522725.1. Lineage (NCBI taxonomy): Eukaryota > Metazoa > Arthropoda > Insecta > Hymenoptera > Ichneumonidae > Ichneumoninae sp. B BG-2022a. The sequence continues at coordinate 11,705 of JAPYZD010005754.1, read as the reverse complement.
TACCGTTTTGCCCCACTTACCATCACCGCCACCATCCAAAAGTTATTGGAAAATTGCATTTTGTCCCATTATCCCATTATGCCCCACTCTCCCGTGTATATATATATAGAGCGGGGCAAAATCGGGCAACGGGGCAAAACGAGGTGTTTGGGCAAAACGTCATTTTCCAATCATTTTTCATCAGGCTTTTCTGCCCAGTTTTGCCACCTTGTCCGATCCAAAAATGATTGGAAAATGACCTTTTTGCCCGAAAACCCCGTTTTGCCCCGTTGCCCCATTTTGCCCCGCTCTCCCCTATATATAGATGTATAAATATATCAATGTATTTGCACATATATATATCTTTACCGAGAATATCTGAGGTACGAGAGACGAGTAGTGAAAGAAAGATGAATAATTTCAGCGAGGAGATGCAATATTTATACTTCCGACATAGCTCGAATTTCTGGGCAAAAATATTCTTCCTCGCAATTCTTGTGTATAACTGTATCGTGCGTTCGTTAATGATAACGAATTTAGGAACGAAAATGTGTAGCGAGACCGAACACCGAGACGGCTTTTTAAAAAACTTATTTTAATTTTTTCTTATCTCTCTATCTTGCTCCTCGCTCTTGAAGATTACCGGGCCGACACTTTCTCCATTTTGATTAGCAAGTGAGAAAGAAGTTGAGGAAGGCCTCTGGCGCGGGCCTGGCTCTTCGGGCGTAATGGCTCGATTTATATTCAGACTCGTGGCTAATAGCTGCAGAAATTAGTAGGTGGGTGTAGACAGCTCTCCGATTCTCTCGCGAGATCGCATTCCACTCGCTCACGATCCCGAATATCTTCGGATCATTCGGACACTCCGCTCTCGAGGGCCTTTATCAACTGTCTTGTTTCGTGAGTCATCGCTGCGCCTAAATATCTCTCATAGCATCCGACACGTTCGGCTACCATGAGGAAGATTATTAATTTTTTTATCGTGGCAGTTTGCAAATATACGTATATGATTATTATAATTTTCATTATTTTTATCTCGTGGGTGTTTGCGAATATACGTATATGATTATTATTATTATTATTTTTTCATCGATACTAACAATATTAATTATTAATATCGATAAATATCAATCGTTTTTCGGAACAGAATATATAATTAAATTGCCGAGATATTTAATAATATTACTTTTTAGGCACTCTCTCCTTACATAGTTATGCACATATGGCTTTTAAAAAGGTGTATCAACGAAATTGCTCACTACACTTGAATTATTGGTCGATTGTTATGGCATTAAAGAAAGTTGGATATTTTTATTGCATTATCGTTTTCAGATTTTTCGTATAAAATTTAGTGGGACGATAAATTCCGCGACTTCCATGAGATAGTCACAAATTTTATTTTCGACACGTGTGCGGAAAAATTCTATCGACGTTCGTCGGTAGATTTTATAATATATGTATTGACGTTCTCTTCACTTAATGGCGATTCACCATTTTTCGTGTTTATAACCATTCAACTAAAAATGTCGATACTCGTTGGTCAAAGTCGAACGATACCAGATGCGATAAAAAAAATAGTTCAACCGTCTACGCGTACCTGCTGCCAGCAACCATGAAGATTATTAATTTTTTATTCGTGGCACTTTGCGAATATACAAATATGATTATTATTATTATTATTATTTATACATTTTTTTCATCGATATTAATAATATTAATGATTAATATCGATGAAAAAATGAAAATAAATAAAAACTATTGAATATAATTATAACAAGATTTTTTCCTTCTGAATAAATTAGGAAAACGATGAAGAAAAAAAAGTATTACCGCTTAAATGAACCATTCCCTTCGTAGAGAGACGTATCTGTCTCTTTACGCAGAGATATCTATGCAGAGGTTTTCAAAAATGTTTATGAGTGCCTTCGACAAATTTTATTACTAAAAATGACTCGGCACACTCGAACTATTGGTCAATTGTTATTGCGAAAAAAAAGTTTGATATTTTTATTCCATTATTATTTCACATTTTTCATATAAAACTTAAAAGGACGATAAATTCCTTGATTTTCATGCGATAGTCAAAAATTTTATTTTCGACACGTGTGCGAAAAAATTCAACCGACCTTCGTCGCCAGATTTAATCTAATATATATTATTGACTCGTTTTATCGAACGGCGAATCTCTAATCTTCGTATTCTTACCCTTTCAACTAAAAATAATAGGCCGGCTGATGCTAGATGCGATAAAACAAAAATAGTTTATCCTGCTACGCGCACCACCTGGAATCTCCGTTCCAACAATAAACGTCCGGATATATTTACCCCGATGTTGATCGAATTTCTTGCACTTTGATCAATGTCAATTTTTCTTCTATTTCGAGCCCAGATTATCCACGAAGCGGCTAAAGGTCAGGGGTGCTATTCCTGTGGATTCTCGAAATAATAATCCCACCCGATACATCTTTTTTTACAATCTTCTTCTACGTGCTGCAGGAACGTCTATTCGGAGGCTCACGTGGGCGCGGGCTATTTTTCCCTATCTTTTGCCCCGCATTCATAAATTCCACCCCGGTGTACCGATTACATGTAGCCACGTCCGGCGGGAAGCACCAGGCTTCGTGATATCCCATGAAATAGACAGGATGTGCCTCGAGTAATCCGTGCGAATTCATTGTCAACGCTCCAATTCCGATTATTGCACTTCACGACGGTCCCTTTTTTTCTCTTTTTTTATGATTACGTTTTTTTTCTCCATTCATTCCCTCCCCGTCGGATCGCCCTGGCCGATTGCGATTGTACTTCTCACCTTGGTACCTGAACTCTCGAAACGACAGCCGGAAGGGATCTTTTCTTTATATCCTGCAGTGGCTTAGATCTTCTTCCTTTTTTTTGCTCGTCCTTTCTCGTCGCAGCGGCGGACACGTACACATGCGCACACACGGGCGCACATTTCTTCGCGAAGAGTTATATTTCACTCTGGATGCGGATAAAACGTGTGTGAAGTTCGGTGGGAAATGTCGGAAAGAAGATAAATGAGTCAAGTGGATGAGCGCGCTGCTCTGTTTGCCTGCCAGAACGAATTATTATACGACAGCGTGCGACGAGACTGACTTTCGACTGACTTTATTGTCTTTTTTTTACTTTACTTTTTTATTTGTGTTTTTTATGGAATAGAAAAAAATGTGACTCCTTAATAATTTTTGGGGCGTTTGCGATTTCGGGCAGAAGAGTTCATGATTTATTTGCCGGGCGAGATGACCGCGAGACCGATCGCCGCAAACATTAACGAGCTAGGATAACATTGGATTGTTATTAATAGCGATCGTACCGTTCGCTATTAATGTAAGTGGGAGAAATACCAATAAATCCTGTAACCATCTATAAATTGTTTTTTGTGGTGGAGAAGCTTCAGATACACCCCTGCGGCTACTTTGGATGAAAGTTTTGGGCTATCGGGTAATCGATCGAACTCCGGTATCAAAGCTAAGAGCTGTCTGGTGTGCTTCTGTTGTGAAACGTAAGTTCGATGTCGGTGGGATTTAATTTTCACTACGAGAAAAAGCATATCTCCGTGTAGTTTTGAGCCAAATAGATTATTGACACGTTAATCATATGTGTCAATGATGAATATAGATAATATAGATTTTTCCATTACGGTAAGATTGACTTAATAATTAATCAAAAAAATAGTGATTTACAGGGTCGTATTCTTATACGACCCTATAAGTCACTATTTTTTTTGTTTAATTATTAAGTCAATCTTCACTATAACTATAAAGTGCAGTTTTTTGTGTATATGCAGTTATATCCTTGATTGATCAAATCATCATACTTAAAAACGATCACCGATAATGCGCACAGCGAATGACCACTTTCATTTTTCGTATCGATAAAGTCGAGGTCGGAACTGCTATAAAAATCACAATTCTAAAGCTGAACCATCTTTCGGTATTGTTATTTTGAAGCAAATACACTATTGACTCAGGTATACATATCAATGCTTAATACAGATTTTTGAAATTCTTTCTATTCCAATAATAGTAGTAGTAGTAGTAGTAGTACGTATATTTATTGACATTTTGTTATAAATATTGACGATACATAACAGATTTTATATACATATTGTAGCTCATACAGTGTAACAATAAAAAATAACAAAAATGCCAATGAGCCATCGACCGGAGTCCTTCATCCAATAATATTTATTTGAAAAGAATAAAAAATTTAAATTTATAGGGTTTTACAAGACCCTAAAAATTCCGGCGTTTTTTTTAAGTTTTTTTTTTTGTGTATACACAGTTACGTTCCCTATTTATCGGAGGAACAGATTTTCAAATGGTCACCAATAATGTGTGCTACGAATTACCAAAAAAAAATGTTTTCATCTCGACCAAATCTACCGCAAATCTCCCATACAAATCACAAGCCTAGAGCGGATCTTTCCATCTCCTAAAAAAAATATGCCTTGCTCTACGAGGAAGCAAAAATCAAAATGATCAATCCAAGTTCCCCTCAGGAGACTGCACAATTCGTGGGTCCTTCACCCCAGTGTCTGCCACTGGTAGTCACATTGTTATTCGCCGCAGCGCTCTTGCCCGTCATACAGACAATTACGTTACGACAATTATCGTTATTATTGCGGCCGGAGCACTCGGTCTGGTTAGTTGTAGGCCATCGTTTACACGCGGCAGTACCACTCACAGTAGGGAGTGTGTCAAGCGTTGAGCACAGTGGTATAGGTACCGACAGCATCCTACACCAGCGAGGCCCGGATCCGTACAACGCGTTTGTATATGCCCCGGTTATATCTACTCGTTATATTCCCCTAGTATATTGCAGTATGTACGAAAGAGCCTGAATCCTCTCGGCCGAATGGCGGATGCTCGTTGGGCTTGGGTGACGGAGTGGTCCGGAGGGCTCGCTGCAAGGCGCTTCAAGTGATAGAGATGAGAAGATGAAGAAAAACCAAGTCGAAAAAGGACCAAAAAGCCGGACTAAGAACAAGAAGAAGAACCAGCAGAAGAAGGGAAAGAAGATGAAGAAGAGAAAGAAGATGACGACGAAGAAGAAGAAGAAGAAGAAGAAGAAGAAGAAGAAGAGAAAGAAGACGAAGAAGAAGATGAAGAAGAAAGGGTGCTCCCGGGATGAGAGTCGAAACCCGACATGTCCTGGCAATGTCCCCCGCTGCGAGACACACGTAATGACCGGCCCGATCTTATCAAGTCCGGAGCCCAGGCTTCCTCGCCATTGTACACTTATCTCGACTGCCTCGCGCTCGGCCAGCTCACTGTCTTGAGCCGGGATGGAGAACGAAAATTGTGGCCGGTCCGAGGATGAGGCAGGGAGAGGGCTGGAGTAAAAGAGGGTACCTCCCTTGATCCTGTCCTCTTCCCCCAGGCTGGACGACGACCAAGTGGTCGCAGCGGAGGACGACGACGACGACGACGACCTACCGTGCTTCTCGCAATCCCATCTAACATCTCGTACGGCGTGCTCTCTACCTACGCCAGGTATATACTCCGCTCTGTCAGTGAATTGCGGCTGGAATGGCTGCCCAACCGCCAAGCTGGACGGATCGCAAGGATCCGGCGACTCCGGCCCGGGAACAATTCGCGTGGAGCGTGTCTTCTCTACTTTGTCGATTGAGCTCCTGCTGTTGGGATCTTGCGGGGTCCAGTTGGACGCCGGCTAAAGGCTGACGCGGTTATTGTCGCACCGTGGTACACACGCGTGCTCACTGATAGCGGTCCGGGTATGTGACCGCTGGTAACAATGAGCGACTCAGGTGAACGCCTCATGTGAGTATGTGAAAAGGAACATTGTTGGAATGAAGTCGGAACGAAGAGTTGAGATGGTCGCGGCGACGGAAACATTAATTGAGGCGACAAAAAAAAGCTGATACACTGGTAGAAATTGTAGAGCTTTGCACAGTAAAATAGGTAGGTTTCTTGTCCGCAAACGCCCGCAGTTATGTTCTTGGTAAGTTGACAGAAAAAAAATTGTTTGTTTTACAAAAAAATGTTGTTCATTGTGCAAAGAATCGTGGACTTTTGGATAAAAAAAATGGTATACGTATATTCTTTATTTATTCGTGTACGGTTTTCGCAACATTTTACATCCTTCTCATATCCAGATAGTCAACCGTACACTGTACAAAAATTTGTTTGAAAATTAATGAACAGTATTGGAAGCTTTTTTACGTAAACCGTTTCTGAAATTTCAAACACATGTGCGTTGCAATTTTACAGTAAAATTTGTATTTTTCATTAACATTTTTGTAAATTTCAAGCAAAAGATTTGTAATTTTTATATCTGGTATTTTCATTTTACAAAGCAAAGTACGTTAATGTTTAATTAATATGAATAATGTTAGCAAATTTCAAGTTCCAGTGTATTAAATTTACATTTTATTTTTACAGTGTAACACAGGCAAAGAAGAGCAGTTGCTTGCCATCAAGCTTTGCTGTTTGCTTGCCAGCAATATTGCAACAATAGTTTCTAGCACGAAATTGCAGCATATTGGTAGCGAAAATCCAGCAACTTAGCAGCCGGGAAAGAAATCAAAATTCCTCCTCATCGGAAGTCACCTTCTCATTACACATTTCCTCAATCCGTGTTATTGCTGATGAAAGATTATTTTTCGATGCGATGAATGAATTCGATAATGGGTTGGCAATGAATAAAGTTACATGATGATGAGTTATTTAAGAGTTTGTGTGGCTAAGAGTTTCTAAGATTGCACACAAAATACAGTGACTCAAGCAAATTCATCTTCGTAGTGAGTCGCAAAGCACCACACGGAGAAAAATAGTTCAGTTTCTCTAACAAAATGTAGATTGTTAACAATTTATTGTTGTGGCAGCAAAAATATTTGGCTGCTACAGTAAAATATTTATTGCCACAGCAAAACATTTGCTGCCACAACAAAATATTTTGTTGTCCCTATGTTAACCCGGTAAATCAGTTATGGTAACAAAATTCTTGTTGTCCCAACAATTGTTTTTTCTCCGTGCAGCAAGCCTTGCTGACAACTTGCTGACAATATGCTCCTCAGAATTTTCGGCATTGAATGCTGACAAAACATAGGCAAATTTTGCCATCACGTGCGGACATACGCTGCTCATTTACGCTGGCGAATTGTTAGCAAAATGCTATCTAAGTATCTTTTTTGCATATTTACACTGATAAAAAAATACGGTTGAATCAACTAAGATTCGGGCGGGGATGTTCAAATAAATATTTTGTTGGTCCAGCTAAAAAATTGGTTAGTTTAACAATTTAATGGGTGATTTCACGAAAATATTTTTGAGTCATTAAAATATTTTGTTCGACTAACTAAATATTTATTTGAATGTCCCTGCCCGAATCTTAGTTGATTTAACTGTACTATTTTATCAGTGTAGTTTAGCTTAACTTAATTTACATTTAAATTTGCGTCTGACAAAAAAAAAGTTTTGTCAAAAGTACAAACTTTTCCACTATGTACATCGCGTATATCTTTGTGCAAAATATACTGGGATGAAAGAAATTTGTCGCTGACAGCGAGGAAAAAAAAATTCCGGAGCGAAAGGTTTAATCCTTTAAGGGTGGAATCTCAGCGGGACGTGTCTAGCCTACCAAAGTGGAGGAAATTGCACGGCATGCGAAAACGTCGTTCACGTTAGACTTAATTCCAGCTATAACAACATTACCACCGTCAAACAAAAAATCAAAATTCCATAATAAGGTAGTCCGTCCGGTTTTGCATTAGTATGCTATGCTTAATACATAATGTCGCCGTTTATTTCGTGCGAGAGATACGCGCCGGAGTGGAGATTATCCGTAGATCCCGCAGGAGGACGATCTTAATTATGGAGAGAAAAAGCGCTCTTAAGGTATACCCGTCGCGGAATATGGGGTGCGCGGGACGGCTCGATTATCTCTGAGCAGTAGTCGCGCGGAGCCAGCAGTTAAGCGAATTAGAGTAGGGGAGGGGCGGGGGGAGGGAGACAGCGGCGAGGAAACTTTGTGAATCGAGGTCTAATCGGCTATACCATGGGGCGGGCTGGGGGAGGTGATTTTCAAGAACCCAATCCTTCTGCTTTGCCCTATCCCGGGGACATATTCACCGACTCAGCATTTCTTAGGATCCGGTATACAATTTTCAATGACTGTGCCGATAAGTAAATTGGTGGAATAATATATCCTCGGCATCCTCATACTTTATGCAGTGAAGTAAAAAAACCTTCGCACTTCGCGCCTCCGGGTTTGCATGATACTTGTCGGATCTCCAGAAGATGAAGAAGATGAAAAGAAGATGAAGAAGATGAAGAAGATGAAGAAGATGAAGAAGATGAAGAAGATGAAGAAGATGAAGAAGATGAAGAAGATGAAGAAGATGAAGAAGATGGAGAGGATGGAGAGAATGGAGAAGAAAAAGAAAACGAAGAGAAGGAGGAAGGCAGATCGTTAACGGGTCCGGGAGGACCGGGGTTCCCGTAAGCGTTTCAAGGACAACTCGACATCTCTCGTCGGGTACGGAGAGCTCGCAGGCTCGCAGCTTCCCGGAGGCTCCAGCGGCGCGCGGCGTCGTTGCACTGTTCCTGACTTCGCATTTACGTAGATATCTCGGTGAATGCGCGAGTGCTTCGCTATACTGCCAAGTAGGTAGGTAGGGAGATGTACCCGACGTACAGGCTACGTACAATGTAGTGGTCCCCACACGCCCGGTGCACTACTCCGAATGCGACAGGCTTCATGAATATTAATGCAAGTCGCACGGATTTGAAACTTGGTCGAGGACGAGCGGAAGCTCAGCGGTAAGTGAAAGAGTGGGAGAGGGACAGAGGAGAGGGCACCGGTTTACGGAGAGAACGAAAGCATATATAGATTTAGCCACCGGTTTAATTCCGACTAAAAGCGTTTGTTTTACGTGTTCCAACTGAGAACTGCGGAAAGGGCAACCGCTGTTACGGCTTTTGGCCCGACCGTGGGTACGGATCGTGGGACTAGGCACGGGGATGAACCAAGCGCGATATCCACGATCGCGGATAACATGTAACGTGCGTGGGCAACTACCGAATTTTCAGAGAACAGACGAACGCTGAGTTATACTTTGATCGGGTCATCGATATTCTCATTGTGCATCCACCTATGTGTGAATGTGGTCCGCTAGGATTATCACGTAAATCAATTATATATAGACGAGTCCATATTCCTCAGTCTTACTCTGTGTTTGTTCATGCACAAATGGGAGACTACGTCCCGGTGATCTAGAATCCTGCGGTTCTGAAAGAGCCCGAAGAGACGGGAGTTGGGACAGCGGCAATGACGTCGAAGCCTTTTGGAGGGGCACAAAAGGAATCCATGATAGGAAATTCAAACTGGAGCTCTACCAGGCCCATCCACATAACATTTCGCAGGCATAGGGTAAATCCTCGTCATAAGATTGATCATCAAAGGCCATTGCTAAATGGCTGGAAAGTAAAATGCGTAGTGCGATGTAATACAAGGGGAAACGTGTTGCCACGAACTTTAATCAGGAAACAGAGATAAAGGTGGTGAATATGGAATGGTTTGCGCATGATTGATTTACGTACTGATCGAGGTGGTCCATATTCACCACTTTGATCCTAGTTACGAAGGGGATAGTGAGGACGCCCGGGCGAGAGTGGAGAACATGATGAGGTGAGACTCACTGTACAGTTGCAATTTTTTGACACTTTCGCCGTTTGGCGTGAAATGCGTAAAAATTCTGTTTCATAGTATGATGTCAATTAAAAGAGCGGGTATCGAAACGTTGGATACCCGCAAAGAGCGTCAAATTATACACTCTATATTTCTCCGTGCCCCAACTAAATTTCTGCACGCATCCGTAGAGTTTCTCCGATGAACTATATAAAATTGTCCCGCTCTAGAGGCGATTCGATAAATGAATGCAAAAAAGAAAAGACTCACGTCTGGGTTATCCAGAGTTAAATAAAAAACAAAATATTTTGTTACAAAATTAACATCTTGGCAAATTAAGGTTTGTCATAAAATTAGTAAAATTTCTGTTTCTTAGTATGATTTAATATTTAAAAAAAACAGCTGGTATCGAAATATTAGGAACATAAAGAGTGCCAAATTTTACACTCTATTTTTCTCCGTGCCCCATTTAAATTTCTGCACGCATCCGGTCCAAACTGCCATGCTCTAAAGAGATTCGATAAATGAATGCAAAAAAGAAAATACTCACGGATGGGTTATCCAGAGTTAAATAAAAAACAAAATATTTTGTTACAAAATTGACATCTTGGCAAATTAAGGTTTGTCATAAAATTATTAAAATTCTGTTTCTTAGTACGATCTAATATTTAAAAAGCAGCTGGTATCGAAATATTAGGAACATAAAGAGTGCCAAATTTTACACATTTTTCTCCGTGCCCCAATTAAATTTCTGCACGTATCCGGGCTAAACTGCCATGCTCTAAAGGGGATTCAATAAATGAATGCAAAAAAGAAAAGACTCACGGATACGTTATCCAAAGTTAAAGAAAATGCAAAATATTTTGTTACGAAATTAACATCGCTATCAAAACAACCGTCGTCACAGTTGCCCCAGTTAACCGGCCGGTACATCTATTTCGCAACATCCTCGCATAAATGGTCTTTATCTCCCGTAACGATAATTTCTTACGGCGTTGGAAACGAAAGAGTTTCTGCGGGAGCGCATAACGCTCCTCGGGAACTTCATTAAACGGAGTGTAGTCGTAAGGATGATTTAAAAAGTTTTCTTGCGTCCGTATAATCGAATGCGCGAACGTATTATTCTGATCATAATAGTTTTAATGGGATATCTCTGGTTCGTTACCGTCCTGGCTCGTTATCCCGTAATGGTGTGCCTGCACTCTATTTTTTCCGTTTTTCTTTTTCTTTTTTCTTTTTTTTTTTTGCCGTTCCAGTCTCCAAACACCGGCGCACCAACAGTCGACTTTATACCCGAGGGAGTCCATATACAAATTTTCAGGACGCGTAAGAGCGGGTAAATGCCGGAACATAAGGTTCGCATGATCTGCAAGTAAGATGCCACGACGTCGTAGAGGAAATCGATGCGGACGTCGTGCCCGTCGTCAACTACGATGACGATGGGGACGACGACGTCAGCAGTGAATAATCTCCGTTCACATACAAACTCTAGTGCGTTAGTCTGATGCCTGTTCCGCTCAACTTTGAATAACGGATCATTTTCGGTCATGCGTTGCTATCATCCGTATCCGAAGGGCGCATCTCGAAGTATAATTGAGCATCGTCGTCCAGACCCGATGTTTTTATGTTCCATCGAATTAATTTCCGTACTTGCACCGAGAAAAACTTACATAGTAGGGGAGAACGGGGCAAAATGGGGCAAAACGGGGTTTTTGGGCAAAACTAAATTTTCCAATCATTTTTGGATCGGACAAGGTGGCAAAACTGGGCAGAAAAGCCTGATGTATCCTATAGGGCCAATTCGGGCATCCAAAAATTATTGGAAAATGACGTTTTGCCTAAAAACCCCGTTTTGCCCCGTTGCCCCATTTTGGCCCCGGTCTCCCCTAAATAGTTCCCAGGGGGGACGTCTACATTTTACAGTTACGACAGTGACCAAAAATTATAGTTGGAACTGTAATTATAGTTTAATCAATTGAGTAGGGTAAAAGTGGGGAATATGGCCCGGTCCATATATCATTGATTTGCGTGTTAATCGAGTTGGGTCATATTCACGA
>JAPYZD010005751.1:0-16107 GCA_030522725.1 Ichneumoninae sp. B BG-2022a | reverse complement strand
TTAATTTTTTGATGAATTTGTTAAAAACATTTTGCAATTATTATTATGCAAAATTAATCTTCTCAGTACCTTTAGTATACATGATTTTTTTCAGATTTTCACACCGTTAAGAAGTGCTTGCAATTTTCTCTTATTGTTGCGAACTTATGCGAAGTCAGCGCGCAGCGAGACTCCCTCCTTAAACGAAATAGACGGGGGGGAAAAAACGTTCGGGCCTACGGGCCGTTGAAAACACGACGGCAAGAACCGACGTCGCTCCGCGCACCACCGCCTCCGCTTGGAACGCCACTTTCCCACTTACCTTCGACTTTTAATTGGCTCCTTTCGAGACAAAACTTCGAGCAGGGTTTTCGTATCTCGGGCTCCACTTCGCCCCGAAAGTCGTCACATCGGCCCGCCCTGCCTTCGGTTCTCGAGAGCCTTCTTTTCGACGTTTCGTTACAGTTGTTCGTTCCTTTTTTTTGTGCGCACTCGCCTTAATCACACACTTACAGAATCATATTGTAATTGAGTGTCGGACGAGAAACGCCCGGCTCCGAGATCGTTCAACACAATTGGGTCACGCAGAGCCGCGACGACGGCGCTGCCGTTGCTTCGACAAGAGGCTTACACTCGAGCGGACGATTAGTTTCTCTTGAATAATTGCTTTTCTCATTTATTTTCCTCGACGGGCTAGAGCGTCGTGCTTGACGCGAGAAACCGGGCCCGTTGTTGCTCCCGCGGAATCGTCATCGCATGATCGACCGAACCGTTGAAAACCTCCGTCGAAAAGCGTTCCGACATTCTTGAAAAAGAAGAACACGAAGTAGACGCGACCTGCAGCAATTAACTGAAATTAAAGTACAAAGTGTTGTAGCATTCACGAACTCAGCGATGGAAGTTTTTCCAGCCGCTACGCAATTAGCCTTCGGAAAGTTTTTTTTTTCAATGCTAATCGCGGAAGAAAATAAAATATACATTTTCTCTCGCATCTGGAACGGATTTCCGTATTAAGTATCGTAGTTTTTTTAAGCACTGTATTTTTGTGCGCTCCTGCAAACTAAATTTTCAAAAAATTCACGGCATGGAAAAAGATGGGTTTTTTTACATCGACACAGTTGTGTGCGCTGGAACAGCCATTCACTGGTTGGATAAAGAGAGAACGATAGCGTTCCTTTTTATTCCGATAAATATCTATAAATTCTCGTGCAAAAACCCGATGCCTTTCCAGAGCGAAAACCTCGGTAAGTCGTTTCCATTCCAAGCTTGTTCCCTCCGCAATGCCCGTTGAACGGAGACAACCCGGACAACCTCTCGCAATTACCCACGGGGATAGCGCATATTACGTACGGAGCCGGTACGAGAAGGAAGAAAATCTCCCTTGTGTGCGCGCGTGTCTACGTGAGAGGTTGTGTTAGCCGGCGTCTTCTCCGGAGGTTGTAATAAAGCCTTCTCTCGCGGCCACGGCTCGTGAATTTCCATCCTGCTCCCCGGCTCGCCATTCTTCTTTAAATCTCTGCGCGCGCCCTTCCACCGGGCCGAGACTATCCTTCTCCACCCTCTCTTCCAGGAGCAATCCATCGTGATCGTAGATCTGCAGCGTAGGCGACCGCGCCGCGCTGTGTGAGACCGGCAGACTTTGCTCGTAATTACCACCGGAGGTCTAGTGCACTCCGGGGAACCCACGACGTTCTATCCTCTCCACTGTGGGTGCCACCTCTGGTACTTCACGTACACTAGGCGATGACCCCGGCGCCGCCGATCTCGCCGTTGCACTCCTCCCCGTACCCTCCGCCCGGCTCTAGTTGACCGGTATCAGCGGCGCAAGCACTTCCAGACCATTCGGCATCGATGTGGAGGAATAACCGGTGACTATGTAGGAATAACCGGTGACCATGGAGAACATGTGCGGAGGGTAAGCCCACACCCGTCCCCAAATCCACTGTAACCGTTGATCTACATAGTGGAAACTCTCTCCGAAGTGTCAGTGGCACGAGGAGGTGAGGCGCTGTGGTGCGAATCCTGGCCAATTACCCCCGGGTACTTGTTGGAGAGGATCGGTGAACCTTGGGATTTGCCGACGCCATCCGAGACCCTCGGCCTTGCGACTGAAGCCAACTACGAACCTCCTTCTGCCACTCCACCTTCATCCGAGGCTCGATATATACTTGCGCTCGGTTCCCCCGGTGTTAGGGTCGACTCTTCTGCCTTCCAACGTCCTGCTCGCTCGTGAGAATTCCTGTAACGGCGATCACCGAGCGTCTACCGTTGAGGATTTTGATGGATCTCCATTCCGCTTCGTAATACCGGAGGTGCGACGAACGATCGGTAATCATGGTCGGTTCCTCTCCACCGACTTTAGTGATTTCGCTGTTAAAACTCCCGTCTAGTCAGGGATTTCTTTGTTACTTCCGCTATGAGGTCCACTCGTCGGGAAAGACGCTCAGCGAAATTGCGAGGATTGTTGGAGAGCAGAATTCTCGCTGGCCTGTGGGGTCTACGCGCTCGGCTTGCGTCTCGTCTCTTCCTCAAGTATTTTCCCGGTACACGTCCCGGCGAACTGTTAGCCTCCGTCTGAAGAGGCTGCGGCGCACATGCTGAGAAGAGGCGGAGACGCAGCGGAGAACACGCGGGACCAGGGCCGAAGGTACAGCTTCCGGCGATCTTGGTCTGGAGCCGTGGTGCGAGTTCGTCAAAGGTGACTACCTTCTGCACCGGTGCAACTTTGCGCTTTGTAACGACGCCCAGCGTAAATAAACCGATAAAAAGGTTTGGTAATATCAACTAAGCTGTGGTTGTGGGTGGCGAAATATTTGGATCGATTGAACGAATATTTAGTTGATTGAACGAATATTTCGTTGATTGAACGAATATTTCGTTGATTGAACGAATATTTAGTTGATTGAACGAATATTTAGTTGATTGAACGAATATTTAGTTGGTTGAACGAATATTTAGTTGATTGAACGAATATTTAGTTGATTGAACTAATATTTAATTGATTGAACGAATATTTAGTTGATTGAACGAATATTTAGTTGATTGAACGAATATTTAATTGATTGAACGAATATTTAGTTGATTGAACTAATATTTAGTTGATTGAACGAATATTTAGTTGAATTGACTGTTCTGTTATTGATTGTAAAAAACATTTTGTTCAATCGACCAAATTTCTTCGCCACCCGCAACCGCGTCTTAGTTGATATTACCAAACCTTTTTATCGGTGTACACATACGGTCGATCAAATTGGAACGCATCCGAATCTAAGGAAAAATGATTTCCTCGTTATTTCGTTATCGGACTATCGCACCGATTATGGAAGCATTGGATTCAATTAATGAGAGAACCGACTGGAGTTTCGGACACGTGCACTGATAAAAAAGTACAGTTGAATCAACTAAGATTAAGGCACGGACGTTCAAATAAATATTTCGTTGGTCGAACAAAATATTTTAATGACTCGAAAATATTTTGTTGAAATTACGCAACAAATTGTTGAACTAACTAATTTTTTACCTGAATCAACCAAATATTTAATTGAACGGCCCCGCCCGAATCTTAGCTGATTCAACCGTATTTTTTATAAGTGTGGTCATCATTCCTCGAGCGAGAATGCTGCGCTTTGGACCTCGCCTAGCTCAAATGCTTACACAGACGATTGGAACAAAACCATCCGAATCTGAGGAACAATGATTTCCTCGTTATTTCATAATCGCCCTATCGCAACGATTATGGAACCGTTGGATTCAGGTAATAGGAGAACCGACGGGAGTTTCGGGCTCATGGTCAATCGTTGCTCGAGCGACGTAATCGGGAGTACATGTGTGCCGTGTGTTCGTATGTACAGCGGAGTCTGAGCGCCGTTCCAGGCGTGGCCCGCCAACTCCAGGACCGTGAATTGTGGGCACTCGCGTATATATAGAGAACACATAGCGGAGGAGGAAGAGGAGGAGGAAAGAGACGCTTGTGTGAGGCTGGGACCTTAACGCCTGCGTTTGTGTCCTCGCAGCGGTATAACGTCCGTGTGAATCGTTGGCGGCGAACGAGGTCCGAGCGATCGAGCGAGACCGGTCGAACAGGTTTCCCTCGATCTCTTCTACCGGCTCTCTTCTCCGGCCAGGCGAAAGCCTCCGGAGCGCAGCGTACTACAGAGCTCCGCGTTCCGTTAAGTCTCCCTCTCAGCACTCTCTTATTATCTCGCTGCGTCTTCTTTATTCCTTCTTGACGATAAATCGTAGGCAACGCTAGGGCTTATTATTTTTCCGATGTTTCATTGCTACGAGATATACGCGTGACTATCTCCTCTCGGCAGCGAGATACGTGGTCCAGAGAGGATTCGGCTGAACGAGCTGGAAGAGCGATGCCCCGCGTCCCTCACGGATTATATCTTTTTGGTTCCCCGAGTCCGAGTTCTCGTCGGTCAAACCTCAAACTCGTCGATGTGTTTGCTCCTCCGGTTCGAGGGTCGATGGACGTGATTTAGGATGGCAGATAACCCTATCTGTCGCGTCGATCGAATATTTCGAGTGTTCGGATGTCTAGGTGGGAGTAAGATGATTGAATGACTCGGGATCAGGTAAAACATTACAGTGAAACTTCGATTGTTGTTCACCATTAGCGAGTTTACCTCTTATGATGGTTTTTAGGTAGGGAAAATCTTCACTGATTATATCTTTTTGGTTCTCCGAGTCGTGGCTCGTTCGTCAAACTTGAAACTCGTCGATATGTTTGCTCCTCTGGCTGGAGGGTCGATGCTAGTTATTTGGGACGGCGGATAACTCTATCTGGCGAGTCGATCGAAGACTTCGAGGGTCGGATATTTAGGTACTGTAAAACCGATTATTGTTTACCAGTACCTTTTAACTAATTTACCAGAGTTTACCTTTTAACTAATAGTAGACTAATATTTGCATGCAAATTCATAGTTTCAGCAGCTTGTTTTCTTCATTATTTAGGTCGGCGGATAATCCGATTTGTTGCGACGATCGAAGACCTCGAGTGTCGGATATTTAAATACGGTAAAAACCGATTATTGTTTACCATTACCGAGTTTACCTTTTAACATGCGCCTCATTAGGTAGGGAAAAAGCAGGAAGGATGAGGACAAAAAAGATTGAGAGAGAAAAAGGAAGAAAAACATTTTTGGGAGCATAGTCCAGTAGATTAATATTTGCATGTAAAGTCATTGTTTCAGCAGCTCGTTTTCTTCATTATTTGGGTCGGCGGATAACCTATTTGTCGCGACACTCGAAGACTTCGAGTGTCGGATATTTAGATACTGTAAAACCGATTATTGTTTACCGTTACCGAGTGTACCTTTTAAGATGGACCTTATTTGAGTAGCGCAAAAGTAGGACGGTCGAGGACAAAAACGATTGAGAAAGAAGAAGGAAGAAATATTTTTGGCAGCAAATCGGAGTAGACTAATATTTCCATGCAAAGTCATTGTTTCAGCAGCTTGTTTTCTTCATTATTTGGGTCGGATATATAGGATAACCCTATCGTCGCGACGGTCGAAGATTGAAGTGTCGGATATTTAGATGGGGTAAGATGAGTCAATGACTCGTGGTCAGGTAAAAAATAGGTAAAACTTCGATTATTGTTCATCATTCTAGACTTCACCTTTTAAGATGGACCTTTTTCAGGCAGGAAAAAAGCAGGAATGATGGGAACGAAGAACCGTGAAGAAAGATTGAGAAAGAAGGAAGAAAAAAATCTTTCGGGAGGGGGGGGGGGGAAACGACGAGATCCTGGTAGACTAATATTTCGATGCAAAGTCATCGTTCGAACAGCTCGTTTCCTTCGTGCCTCCTCGGAGCTGAGTAACACCGATGGCTCTTCCGTCTTTCGTTTTTTCCTCCACCGACTCCCCGCGACTTTCCGCTCGTCCCTCTCACCTCGTCCCTCCCGCTGCATCTCCTCGCCGTCTCATCTCTCGTCGCCCTCCGCGGCTCCGCATCGGCAAAATACACGAAAGTTATTCGCGTTCCTTCTCCGCAAAACTTTGACCCTGCGAAGAACCGCGGATGCCGGTCACTCTCGCGTCTCCTCCTTCAGCCGTCTCGCTCTTCCTCTTTCGCCTCCCGACGGGATATCGGGAACCTTGCCAAGATTTCTGTTTATAAACGCCAAAAACAATGAAGATTTTCTCCCGACGCTAGTAAAGTTTTCCATCGGCATCTCTCTCTTTCCCCTCGCGTGTCCGGCGTTCCCCGGAAGTTTGGCCGATACCGGGAGGGGGAAAAGGTCTCTCGCGAGAAGGCTGGACGCCCCGGGTATTATGCCTTGACAATTTGCCGTCGCGGTCTCCGACAAAAAGCTTCACCGCCTCGTCGCCGGGAGAAACCTTTAGTCCACCGAAAGTCAGCCGAGTTACAACGGGTTTTCCCGTCTCCTCTGGCATTGCCGGGTACCTTCTCATCCGCCCTCCCGACAAGTCATCCGACTTTCGGAGCTCAACGAGACGACCGGAATAATAAAAATGGAACGCGCTCGACCACCCTCCATGAAAAAATACTACTTATATATATATATATATATATATATATATATATATATATATATATATATATATAAAAAAAAAACTATTAATATATATATATATATATATATATATATATATATATATATATATATATACACATTCGAGTTTCCTCGAAAAGCTGCGTATTTTTATTCGCCAATCAAATACTCGTAGGAGAATTTATTTAGCGCGTGAGCGGAGCGGAGTAGGATAATGAGTAGGGGAGAGCGGGGCAAAATGGCACAGCGGGGCAAAATGGGATTACGAGACAAAACGCAATTGTCCAATAACTTTTTGATGGCAGCGATGGTGGTAAGTGGGGTAAAACGGGTTTGAATATCCGGATGTATCGCTGGGACAAAATGGGGCATCCAAAAACTATTGGAAAATTGAGTTTTGCCCTCACTGTCCCGTTTTACCCCGCTGGGCCATTTTGCCCCAGTCTCCCTTAAACACGCATTACGCCCTTTGCTTACATTGTCAGAAGAAAACAAATCAGATTGAAAAAGAATTTCAGACCAATCTGTGAATTTTTCTGACGGAAACGGGATGGCCGAGATATTTAGCAATTAGGACAGAAAGTCTGAGTAGTTGAAACATCTGTTAAATAAAATGTCTGAAAATAACTGAAACTGCACGGCTAAAGTTTCACAAAAAATTGTGCAAATTTATATTTTAACCAGGTCTAATCCTGAGATACACGGTAGTGACACTTGCCTCGAACAATTCTCCTGCATCCAAACGAGACATTGTCAGAAGAAAAAAGATCTGAACAAAAAAATTCAGATTAATTTTTGAATTTCTCTGACAGAATCGGGTTGGCTGAGATATTCTGCTATTAGGACAGAAACTCGTAGTTGGAACATCTAAAAATATATCTGAAAATAACGGAAACTGCATGGCTAAAGTTTCACAAAAAAATTACAGAAAAAAGAAAATTCATATTCTAACCAGATTTAATCATGCGATACACGGTAGCGAAACTTGCCCCGACAATTTTTTCTGTATTCAAACAAGGTTCGCGAACGGTCCGACAGTCCATTGTCGGTCAGTTCTCGTATCGTATGTGCCGAAAAGTAACCGAAACCCGTTAACGTTCCATTACCAGTGTACGAAACAATTTAGCGCGAAACTCGGCGTAACACGATTCGGAGGAAAAACGTATAAACGCGGTATACCTTCGCGTTTTGTGAGAAAAATGAAAATTCATATTGCGCCCAGGTCTGATACTGAGATGCACTTTAGCGACACTTGCCTCGAACAATGCTCCTGTATTCACACGAGACATTGCCAGAAGAAAAAAAATCAGATTAATTTTGGAATTTCTCCGATGGAATTGGGTTGGCTGAGATATACTGCAATTAGGACAGAAACTCGGAATAGTTGGATTATCTAAAATTTATATGTGATATATTTATATATATATCTGAAAATAACGGAAACTGCACGGTTAAAGCTTCGCAAAAAAAATAAATAAAATTTTTTCTACATTCAAACAAGGTTCGCGAATGGTTCGACAGTCTATTGTCGGTCAGTTCTCATATCGTATGTGCCGAAAAGTAACCAGAACACGTTAGCGTTCCATTACCAGCAGTGTACGAAACAATTTAGCGCGAAACTCGGCGTAACACGATCCGAAGGAAAAACAGTATAAACGCGGTGTACCTTCGCGTTATACGCCTAACGATACGTATATCCGCGTGCTCGGTGAAAGTTCCCGACGCGCTGCATCAGTCAGCACTTTTCGCAACTCAGAAAGCGCGCGGGGATTCGCAACGACCACAGTCCGACGGAGAGGAACCCGAAGAGTCGAATGGTAGTGCAACGGAGAAGAGGGGCACAGTAGTTGTGGAAAATCACACTGTTCACCTCGATGCCGGTTTCCCCACAGCGCGAATAATCGCCGCTCGGTAACCACGTATGTGGCCTCAGCTGCGTAGTTCAGCACATCGAGAATTACACGTTTCACGCTTATCGGCATTGCATTCACTGCGGCAACGTCCTGCTGCAGTGAGGAGCGTGACATTTTAATGAAACTCGCGGAACGTAAACACACATGGCAGAAAACAAATAATTTTAGAGTGTTACATAAGAGCCTCATCGAGGTCCAATCAGGACCAACGTAAAGTTTTAAAATATCTATCAACATGAGCATTTGTCGAATAAATCGAAAAGCATATAGGGAAGAGCGGGGCAAAATGGGAGAATGGAATAAAATGCAACTCTCCAATAATGTTTGGTTGGTGAAACGTGGCAGAAAATACGGATGTATCGATGGGGCAAAATGGAACATCCAAAATTGGATATTTGCTTTTTGCCCCGCTCTTCTTCCCTATACATATCGGTAGGGGAGGCCGGGGGTGGGGGGACGGTGTGAAGGGTTTACAAGAGTGAAAATGATAAAAATTTCATTTGAAATGCAAAAAAGAAAGCTGCCGATGTTTGGGTGCGGAGAAGAAGTTGTGATACGTGCCTGCGGGAACTCAGCTAAGATCCACACTCCGTTTGACTCCCGATGCCAAGAACTTGAAATTCCGTGGCTGTCCGTCGGATGCCCGTTCGGCTGTCCTACCGAAATTTCTCTCTCCGTCTCCGTTCGCCTGCCCGAGTTCTGCAGGGGCCAGCGAATGCCGTGATCTCGTTTAGAATCCTATACGGGCAGCGGGAGCCTAATGGCGAATCGATTTCCGGAATCTTCTCCGGGGGGGTGGCCTTCTCTCCTCTCGGTCTCTTACATTACCTTGCTTCTCCGGGTGTTCGCTCGACGACGAAGAAAAGGCAACCTCGGACGAGTAACTCCGCCGGTGGAGTAGCTGTTTCTACTGTCCTCCCGTTCTGGACCAGCTTTGGCACACGCCGGATGGGGTGGGTCGGGTCGCAACGAGAATCTCAGGGATTTGGCGTTCGACCCGACGGTTTGCACGCCGGAGAATCGAACCAGCCTGCTTTTCTTTGCTCTCTCCGTCTCGCGGAGCTCGTCCTCATAATCTCGACAAAGTGAGCGAGGCGGTGCAAGCTCGACTCGTTCCACCTCTTCTCCGTGTCGTGGACTGAATAACAACCCGCTTCCGGAAAAGCGAAACCCGCAACGAACGAGAGGCACCGGAAGTCGGGACGCTGCCCGGCAGAGAGTTGTACACATATCGCGCGATGGCGAGCGAAGAACGTCCCGAAACGGCCCCCTGTTCCCTTCGATCTTTCACAAGCTGCGGCATCATCTCACTTCGCTGCGCATATATATATATAGATAGATTGTTCGCATTCGTTATGCAAGGAAGCGCCCTTGCTCTACGCCAATCTGAAAAATTCTCCGCTCTTAACCCGGCGAGCAGGGGATAGTACTGCCGAGATTGCCAGTTCAGAGATTGACGTACTTGGGTAATCCAACCCATCACATTTTTACACTGTGTAGGGCAGAGCAGGGCAAAATGGCACAACGGGGCAAAACGGGATAATGAGACGAATCGCAATTCTCCAATAACTTTTGGATGGTGGCTATGGTCCGTGGGGTAAAACGGGGCTGAAAATCCAGATGTATCGTTGGGACAAGATGGGGCATCCAAATTTTTTTGGAAAATCGAGTTTTGCCCTCACCGTCCTGTTTTGCCCCACTGTCCCATTTTGCCCCGCTCTCCTTTATCGCGTCTCGATGAAGTTGTTTCGCGAAGCTTATATTTTACAAACTCACCGGGTAATTTGGTTCGTTTTACCTCTCGATGAGAATAAAAGTTTAATTAACGTACTTTCATATATATATTTTTTTTGAGAGAAAAAAATTGCTGCACTTTGTAAAAGATAAAAATTATCGTAAATGTTCAATGGTAAATTCATAGAGTATCCTTCCATAAACCGAATATCTATACATTCATTGTTCTCCTTTTTTATAACCGTAAGATGTTTTTAAGTTCTGTAGAGTACACCGGAGAATATCATTTACTTTGCGAGTGCACCGCGAATAATTATTTATTTAATATAAATCAATAAATATTGCTTTGTGAATTAAATACATATTTAATTGGGTGCCGTCCGCCAAATGAATGTTTCGTCCGGTTGTATATCACACTTTACAGCAAGAGAGCAAGTGTGCAATGCACTGAGGCAAATCTTTTGCGCTTTGCCATACGTATTGTTCCCAAAATCCGCGGTTGTTGTCTACAGAAATACCCTCTACACAGGGCACTTTATAATGGTTGCCAAATTTTCGCTTCATTCTTATATCCGGTCGCGGTGAATAAGTTGCGTCCGGTCAAAGAGGCATCCTCTATCTTTCTTTCTCCTCTCCGGCGATAATGCTTTATTTAATAACAAATAAATATTTAATAACAAATCAATATTTTATTGCATGGCGTCCACCAAATAAGTGTTTTATCCGGGTGTATATCCGACCTTGATGCCCCACTTAAATGGACGTAATGCAGAACGCAGAGAACAAGCGCGTGCGATGTACCGAGACAAATCTTTTCCTCTTCGCGGTACGTAACATTCGTAAAATCCCCGATCGTTGTCTACGTAGCTATACCCTGTGCACAGGGTACTTTGCAATAGTCGTCGGATTTTCACTTGTTCGTTATATCCGGTCTCGGCAAATAAGTCGCGTCCGGCCAAGGAGGGCATCCTCTATCTTTCCCTCTCCTCTCCGCCGATCGCAACTCAATTTTCCTCTGAGCGGATATATTCCCAGCAGGAAACCAGAGCCACGGATAGCCCGTTCCGAGATTCGATAACGAGAGTAGATATCTCGAGATTTCGATGAGAGATGCTAGACAAGTGGACGAGGTCGAGAGCGGTCCGGAGTATTCCGTGACCGGTGAACGGCGAGACGGGTATGAGAGACCTCGTGCGCCGTCTGCGCTCCCCCGTTCGAATTCCTTTTATCCGGGACGTCGCACAACCGCGGCTCCTATGCGAACGGAGCGGTAGTCGCTGTTCGCCACGAGAAAGTGTCTCCCTTCAACCGGCGACTTGTTTTCCTCGCTACCGGCGTAATCTGTAGCTGGTAATTTAGCTCCGGCAGCCGCAGAGATTACTGTGGAAAACTGTACCGTACTATGCGGACTATATATTTTACGGCACGCCACGCCACTTCTTTTCGCAGTGGTGCGCGCTGAAAAAGAGGGAACATAAAAAAAAATGTTAATAAAAATTGTTATAGATGTGTTGCAGTCATAATGCGGTTAACGACGGATGATTACGACCAGTGGCCATTGGTCTGGCGTCAGTTGATTATAAAGTGTGTCGGGCATCGAGTGATCTGGCTAACGCTGCTAGTAAAGATTTTAAAAAAATTTTTTATTTTACACAAAAAGAAAAATTGGTACATATTGTCTCATTCGAATAAGCATGAAGGTATCGAGCTGAAATTTGACACGGGGATGGATTGACTAATGTTGAATTGACTAATGTTTAATTCAAAAAATTTTTTAAATTTTTTGAATTTTTCGGAAATTTTTTTTGTTTGTCTGATACGATATTCTGAACGAAATATGACGCTACTAGTAAAATCAGTTAGGGGGTTTATAATCAGCGATGATAAATAATTTAAAGTAGCCTCAAAACGACGCATCGTACAAATCTCAGTTAGCGATTTTCTACAGTAAAATTTTCTTTAACATTTAACCGTTACAATTTTACGAGATGTAGAAATTTTGTTATGTTACGGAAAATAGTGCACAGTCATATGAGGAAGCAAAAAATCGTTTGGCGAACTTTCTCATAGAGAAAACTATGCGCAATTAGAAAAAAAATGTATATTTTTTAAAATACCTTGTACGGCTATTTAATGCCGTGATATCACTCTGACGAGTGATATCTTTTCGAGGTATATCAATGAACGGTCGGGTATTGTGTAACTGTTCCCCCTCCACTCTCCCTCTAACCTCGGCGACGGCTTATGTTGCAACTTGCCTTTTGTGAATGTGCAGCGGGTGCACTCCGTTTGCTCGGGTGCGAGAAAATATCGCTCTGAGTCTGTCGAGCTCTCGTCAACCCGAACGGCCAACTAGCGACGTTTCTCAAGCCCAAAGAATAATATTTAATGAAGAGTAAAATTATTAATTTTCCCAAATATATAATAAATTATTACATATACAAGGAGATGTATACTGTAAAAAAAATTTGTTTGAAAAGTAATGAACAGTATTGAAAGCTTTTTTACATAAACCGTTTCTGAAATTTCAAACACATGTGCGTTGCAATTTTACAGTAAAATTTGTATTTTGCATTAACGTTTTTGTAAATTTCAAGGTTTGTCATTTTAATATCTGGTATATTTATTTCACAAGCAAAATACATTAATGCTTAATTAATATGAGAAATGTTAGCAAATTTCAAGTTCCAGTACATTAAATTTTTAATTTATTTTAACAGTGTAATGAATAATTTTGAAACTTGCGGAGTAAACAGATGGAGCGAGTAGCTTGCGGGTAATCCCTTTGCATCTCAGTGTTTTACCCTTGCGGTCATTCACGGCGGAAGATACGTTAAGTGCCCGTATCTCGTTCCTCGGTCGTTTACCCTGCTCTACCTGCATGCGTAATGCCCGCCTTTTTGAGGCGCGGAGTAGATCCCAGATGTGCGTTTTGCCTCAATTCAACGGGTGTAAAATTAAAATAATCTTCGGACACCTGTTATTATTTTTTATTAATTTTTTTCGTTCAATTAATTTTTTGTTTTTAATATCGAATTTAAATCAATCGTGCGGCGGTGTCTGGTGCTCTCGGTATGGTAAATTCGCGACGTCGGACGAGGAGAAAAACATATTTTATTTATTCTCCGTTGTCAGGGACTTGAACGTCTATTTATAATGTCACGTGTTTTGTTTTTTTTTTGGCCGTGGTGGTGGCAACGTGAACGAGGACGATTAAGGACCCTCGTAAATTCGTCGTCCACGAGAATGGCGAACAGAGAGAGTGAGTAAGAGAGAGAGAGAAGGAGAGAGGGGAGAAAAACGTGGGGTTCGTTGGCGAGTCGGGTTTGCGAGAGACGAGCTCTCGTTGCCGTGCTCCGAACGCGCACGCGAACACAAGTGCCCCTCCCGAAGCTGCTATGCCGTTGCTCTTCGAAACGTCTGTTGGATGATATTCCATGGACGCATCCAAGTGGCGAGAGGAGAGCGTGTCAGTAGACTCTTTCGAAATATATTCTAAGTGCCGCCCAAAATTACGCGTCGCGATACTATTTCAAGTATCGCGAGGCAATTGTTTTTTGATCGTAAATCTTCCTATTCAGCCTATACGATGATTGAAAAGAATTTTTTAAAGTAATTAATGCATTCTGGAGTATTTTTATTTTTAGATAATCTCTTTGCAAACTGTTGGTGACATGAGTCGTTATTATCTACGTAATAATAAAGTTCAAGTCAATTGGACACTCACACAGATACTCACTGATACTCACTCAGATACTCGCTCAGATACTCACTCAGATACTCACTCACATACTCACTCAGATACTATGAGCCGCGATCTCCACGTATTAGTCGCGAATTCTCCACGAAACATCCAACGTGCCCGACAAATTAATTCATCGGAGTAACATCTGCCCTGGTACTTACCTGGAGTCACCGTTCGTCGATCTAATAATGCCACTCGTAATCCGTCCTAGACGTACATGCGTTATCGAAGTTTAGGAGGAAAAATGAAAGGCGACACGGACAAGACCGAGAACCCGGAGACTCCTCAAGATCGGTTCGAGTAAAACGATCGCCGCAGCGGTTGCAACTTATGCGACGGTCTCTCGGCTCACCGAAAACGACTCGACTCGTAACGCAAGCCTCCTCCGGTGTGAAACCCGATGGTCATGGCGCAGGCGGCGTCGCGGAGACCAATAACTTCCGGGGCACTGCTTGCCTCCACGCCGGCCTATACCGACCGCCGACTCTCGATCGTTTCACCGAAGCTTTCCTCTCTTTGCTTGATATCCCAGCAATGGCGCGTCCGCGTTGACGTCGTCGTTCGAGAGGGTTTCTCTCGCCTCGTCTCTTCCCTTACGTAGGATCACCGACGTTTAACGACCCTCGCCGGTGGGAAAGCCTTCCATTTCGGCTGGACTCCGGTTCCCCGTTTACCTCGCCGACGTCGTTTCCGTCATCGGCTTTCTTCGCCGCTCCGAGATGTCCTCTTCGTCCGAGGCAAATCGCTCCTCTCCTCCCCCTCGGAAACGGTCTACTTATTCCCCGACTTCACCTCTCCCGAACCGACCGTCTTATTTTCTCTTTCACCTCCTCTTTATTCAAGCAGTGAAACGAAGATTTACGTCCCGGTTCGGTGCCGGCGCACCGGCAAGCAAACACTGATAATGCTCGACGATAAAGAGACAACCAAAGAGACAACTCCCGAGGAAGGGAAGCCGGTCCTGCCGCTGCGGCATATCTGGAGCATGAAACTTGATTATACAGAAACGGGAATGGATGAATGGACCGCAGCAGGCGGCGATGGGAACTTGGCGAGCTAGACCTTTCGAATGTATACTTCCTGGGCAGCCGCGGCTTCACGATTAGAGAGGATAAAGTTACTTTACGATAGCGCCCGATTACTGCATTGAGGCGCCGCTCTTGTGTCCGCTCTAGGAACGGTGGAACGGCTAAACTGGAGCGGAGAAAATATGAGCGGGAGTCACGTTTCGATCGTGTCGAGCCGATTTTAAATCGATTAAACGTCACGGGACACTTTTTTTTCTAAGAAATCCGCGATAAACGTTTCTGGCACGAGAATAATCAAAACAGAATAAAAATAAAGATTGATTTTGTAGTAGTAGTAAGTGTGTACTTATGAACAATACATAGGGGAGACCGGGGACAAAAGTAACAAAAATCTTTTTCAATTTTTTAACCAACAAACCCGAGAGTCTAAAGCTTCGACATCCAATGGTGTACGATTAACCTGGTCTTAGGTATTTAGTTAAAAAATTTCAAGAAGAAATATGCACGGAATTGCGATCACCGCCCCTTTAAACACAGACGAAATTCTGTAAGAATTTGGGCCGCGGTGGGGTTAATTGTAACGGGTAGTGGGGTCATTTGTAACATCCTCCTGCATCAATGAAATCCTTCGCCGACCGCTATTAAGAAATAGAACGGGGGTGCGTTATCACAGAAAATGTTTAATTTAAAGTTAACATTTTTTAAAAACTATTTGGTGGCTAAGCCGTTGTATCCGGCTAAGCCATTTTACCCGGCCTAACTATACAGCCCTACTATAAATGTTATAGTATACAATTGGTTGGTTATAAATTATAAGTTTATAAATTATCGCTGATTGCTTAGAATGTAAGAATAAAATAAATAAAATATATTGGTCTTGATGTTAGTATTGGAAGAAATGGATTATTGCTGGTACAATTGACTTGGATCGACTGTTACAATCAACCCCACACCGGATTATTAGCAAAGTTACTGTGGCATCGGTTAATAACAATCTGAAACGGATCGTCTCAGCGATCAAAATGTTCCGCAACAATGTACCTTTCAACTCCTTGTGCTTGTTTGCACCAATATTTTGTATTGTGTTGCTTAGCTGACGCAATCCGCACAGCCGAAAAATCACTTCTGCACTCGCGAATCACATTAGGTTTCGGCGAATTGGTATTTTTGAAAACTCAGCTA
>JAPYZD010005747.1:0-14902 GCA_030522725.1 Ichneumoninae sp. B BG-2022a | reverse complement strand
TTACAAATAAATTTTATATAGAACTCAGTGACTGAAGAATAAATATTGATGTATTTTATACCTTTTCGATCGTATGAAGTTAGTGTGACAATATATATGCAAACGTTTGCTCAACTGATGTACAAGTTTCGAAACGTTGTTTTTCAACATTAGCATAGCCAAATAGGTAAGATCTAGGACTAGTAACCGTAGGGTCGCAAGTTCGAGTCCCATCACCCGTCGAAAAATTTATTCCGATATTTCCAGTGTATCAACGTAAAATAACAACGATACAGTAAACTACGATCAGAGAAATGCATTAAACAAACAGGCAGACGATAAAAATATTCATTTTTACTGTTTATTATTAACGTTTTTGAACAGTGGCTGAACATTGGTACGCGGTACTGGCTTGACGCCGACAGCCAGTACTGGGCAGGGGTGATCATTTCAATATTGGCCCAGTGCATTGGATTTGTGCTGGGCCTCGATTGTCTGCCAGTACTGGTAGCTCCGGCACGAGTACTAGGCCAGAACTGTGCCATTCTGATATTCGTACATGGAAAAGTTTGCGGACAAGGGCTTGATTGATTATCGGTTGACAATTACAAGTCGGCGATGGTCGATGTGGATTGTTATGGCGCTAAGATGACTAGCGGCCCGTCGGTTATATTGTCCGTTCGCTGCATTGGGACAGTTTGCCGTGTTAACAGTTACCTGGGGCGGTGAGGGCCGTGCGCTTCGACCACAACGTTACGAGCGCTCGGAAGACGGAGTGAGGAGAGAGACTGTCGGGCCAGTAGGAGGAAACAGGGAACGGGCCAATCCAGCTGCCCTCTAATCCTCAGTAACCCTAATCCGCTTACCGAGAGAAGTTTCCCTTCGCGCGGGTTACGTTACCCGGTCCGAGTCTGAGAGAGCAAGGGAGAAAGAGGGAGAGAGCAAGAGAGAGAGTTCTGGACAAAGTTTCCACTACTTGCTCGCGGCTGACTAAACGTCGGCCATTACTTCTCTCGAGGAGACTTTATAACCCAATCCTATATCGTCGCTCATCCGCTACTGCTGTCCTTCGCATCGTTTATTTTATTCTCGATCATTTTTATTTTATTTTCTTTTTTTGCAAAATGAATAACTTTGTCGCTCGAGTTTGAGGTCCCTGGGTTAACACACTAATTATATCTGAAAAAGTACCGGACCTCCAAGGTTCAGGTTGCTGTGAGCTCGTTGGTAAGACCACCCCCCCCCCCCCCCTCTTATCACTACTCACGAGAGTAAAAAAAAACGTCTACATCTCTAGACAATTTTATACACTGAGAAAAAGAATAGCATTTCTATATAGATAGTTTCTGATACAATAAATTCAATTCGTTAAACTATTATTATAGTTGCACCCATGATATTTTGTCATTGTCATAACTATAAAATGAAGACGTTCCGTTCGAGAACTATCTTTTATGGTAAGAAGTCAGCATTGTTGCTTTTACTATGTAATTTTGTTGTCAATGAGTTTCGCCGTAAGCCTCGCAAGCCTTCGAGGTCAACTTTCCATTTCACGGATCCACCTCTCCAGCCCTTAAAAACGCGGCATAAATTAATTCCAATAATGGTTCCAATCAGTTGTGTATCGTGATAGAACAGCGATGTGAAAATCAGTGGCGCGCACGCCGTGTAGGCAATGTCATTAAGCGTGAAAGAGGGATCGCGTTTTGTAAATGAGTACTATATTGCAGTAAACTTTTAGCCAACATTTCGTAAATCGAGTCCATCTAATGAGCGTGAGTAGTGCCGGATATTCAAAGAGACACATGGAACAAGGAGTCCAGGTTAGAGGAGTGTAATTTTCTAATTAAGTTCCCAACTCTTGGCTCGTCCTTCTCTTCTTCTTCTTCTTAATTTTCAATGACGTACGCCCCAGTGCCCCCACCTTTGTAACTGGTACGATAATTATATGCTAGACTGATTGTAAAATAGCGTCAAAGAGGCCTCCAGTTAAGAGAACGCTGGTACACAGTTTGGACTTTAACCAACCGAGCGGACGGGTGAGCGAAAGCGCAACGAAGAGGGTCAAGCGATTTTAAAGCTTAATGACAGAGTCAAGTGATTCGAGACTGTTCAGGCCTGTTACCGTACCTCCACTGGTGCCGCGCCCCCTTTTCTCACTGGCTCAAACTCCCGGGCTAATACCAACGTCAACTACCGGTCATCCGCTAAACGACCCTACGTTGCCGATGCTGATGCTCCTCTTGCTGCTGCTGCTGCTGCCGCTGTTCTGTAACGACACGGTTAAACTCGTCACCCTTCCTCCGCTCAACTACCCCAACCAGCGATACTACCAGACTGCGATACTACCTACCGGCCAACAAAACCCAGCCACAACCTCGCAGTATCGGCGTCTGCGGCTTTACCGGAACAACCTTAATTCCCAGTTAGCTGCACGCGGTCCGAACACCAGCCCCCTGGCTCGGCTCGTTCAGCCACAACAAACTCGACTTTCGTAACAAACCTCCCTAGGAACGAATATTTCGTTAATCAATGTTGAATGCTCTCTTGTTGTGGGAGCTCGTAAAGCCGAGAGATCGGAACAATTTACGGTTTTTGGTTCCTTCGATGAGTTCTAGGTCGAAGATTCATTTTCGTTTTTTAAACAAATTTTTACCGGTGCCACACTGATTTTCTCGCTTATCGTGTAAATTTTTATTTAATTCTCAACTCGCAGAAAGCTCTGGCAGGCAAACTCGACTTTCGGAACAAACCTCCCTCCGAACGAATATTTCGTTAATCAGTGTTGAATGCACTCCTGTTGTGGGAGCTCGTAAAGCCGAGAGATCTGAACAATTTACGGTTTTTGGTTCCTTCAACGAGTTCCAGGTCGAAAATTCATTTTCCTTTTTTAAACAAATTTTTACCGGCACGACACTGATTTTCACGCTTATCGTGTACATTTTTATTTAATTCTCAACTCGCAGAAAGTTCTGGCAAACAAACTCGACTATTGGAACAAACCTCCCTCCGAACGAATATTTCGTTAATCAATGTTGAATGCTCTCCTGTTGTGGGAGCTCGTAAAGCCGAGAGATCTGAACAATTTACGGTTTTTGGTTCCTTCAACGAGTTCCAGGTCGAAGATTCATTTTCCTTTTTTAAACAAATTTTTACCGGCACGACACTGATTTTCACGCTTATCGTGTAAATGTTTATTTAATTCCCAACTCGCAGAAAGCTCCGGCTCGGAGGGTTATTCGAGGGACTGTTGTTCGGTCAACAAACTACCGTAACGCAGTTTCGAACTATAATTTCCTTAACAAACGGTTCTGTGTCTCGAGAATGGCGGAGATGCGACGCGAAGTTTCAGCTTTCTTCATGACTTCCGCGTAAATACGGTTTTTGTATTTACAGAGTTGGGAGGCCGACTCGCGGGGACGATGAACAATGGAGTCTGCGGACTTGCGCGGATTATTGCCCGATGGAATTTGTGAACAAATCCTCATAGTGATGCACGAAGTTGATAGACCGGATCTGTGTGCAAACTTGGACTTCGTCGATACGTGGCACTATTTCGGTGTGCCACTGTTCAAGAAATCGACCCATCAAAGCCGGACAGTTTTGCACAGCGGATAACGCGTGCTTTTTGAGTGAATAGTTGCATTTTTTTTTATAAAAGCGGCAGCTGCCGGATTAAAACTGGAAAACAAAGTAACAAATATCGGGTTGACGATTCTCTAAAGGATTTTTTTGGTTCGATGCATTTTTTTGCATGTTTTTTTGCCGATGCGCGAAACGGCGGATGAAATTTGATGGGCGCGCAACGCCCGAACTCATGTAACCCCATTGAACCGCATTCGATCTGTAACAATGTAATTCGGTGCTGCGGATTTGATGTTTCGGTTAACGATAACAAAAGATAATCAATAATTGCGGGAGGAGCGCAGGGTACAGACCGATGTCCTTCATTTTGGATTTTTTATTTTCCGTGAAAAATTTGTGAAAATCGTCTTGTTTTCAAACCGGATTATCATTAGTTCTTTGACTGACTTAGAAATTTAGCGGCTAGTCGAGTTGTAAACATATTAATAATGCAGTAATAATTCTTGTGTAACAATGCCTAATCCATTAACTCTCTTCACTCTGCTACTTGATACATCCAGAAAAATAATTTATTTGGCGACCACTGTTTATTTGGTTTAAGTAAAATATTTATTTGATTTAAATAAATATTTATTTAAATTAAATAAATATTTTACTTAAACCAAATAAACGGCGGCCGTCAAATAAATTATTTTTCTGGATGCAGTATGCTATCTACCACTCTTACACGGCGCATGTTCAGACACTGGGCTGTCTGTACTGCTTTGTTCCATTGCCGACACTGATAAAAAAATATGATTGTATCAACTAATCTTCGAGCAGGGACGTTAAATAAAATATTTTGTTGGTGCAGCTAAAAAATTGGTTAGTTCAACAATTTGTTGGGGGATTTGACCCAAAAATTGTTGAGTCTTTAAAATATTTTGTTCGACCAACTAAATATTTATTTGAACGTCCCTGCCCGAATTTTAGTTGATTCAAATGTACTTTTTTATCAGTGTACTATACTGCTTGGTACTTAGCAGAGTCATCCCAGTACCCAATAAATAAATCTATCTATCTACCTGTTATCTTAACCGAGTTATGTATTTTTTTTTTGTATGTCGACGCGGGCCGTCTGGGAAAAATATGATCGAGGGAAAACGACGACACGCTTGTGTATTTCATCGCGAATGCGCGAGGCAGTATAAGGTTTGCCAATGCGACAAATTGGAAACGTTTAACTAATCGACGAGGGCACGGATCGTTTCAACTTTTTCTTTCATTCGCCAGTTAACTTTTGCGATCGCCATTTTGTAATTATAAGTTTTGAGTATGTCGACGCCACTTGCTCGAGGATTCCGATGCTGATGTGGCACGAGTCCTACGGCGAACGTCGGGGCGACTATGCGGAGCTTATCTTGGCCCCCATGAAGCTCGGCGCTACGTGCCGTCTTGCAGAAACACCGCATTACGGTAGCATACATACGCGTTACGCAATTTTTTGTCGAAATATCCGTGAAGTCTACGCTAACGCCTTGGAACATCCAACGCATGATTCATTTTTTAATTGTTTTACGATAATCGAACACCGACCGATCAATCGGACCACCAATCTTGCCTTAATGGCTACACTGAGAAAAAGGATGGTATTTCCTACTGTAACGAATATTTCCCAGGGGCGACGTCTATATAGATAGTTTGTGATAGTATATAGGGTAGAGCGGGGCAAAATGGGGCAGCGGGGCAAAACGGGGTTTTTGGGCAAAACGTAATTTTCCAATAATTTTTGGATGCCCGAATTCGCCCAATAATTTTTGGATGCCCGAATTCGCCCTGTCGGATACATCAGGCTTTTCTGCCCAGTTTTGCCACCTTGTCCGATCCAAAAA
Source organism: Ichneumoninae sp. B BG-2022a (assembly GCA_030522725.1). NCBI lineage: Eukaryota > Metazoa > Arthropoda > Insecta > Hymenoptera > Ichneumonidae > Ichneumoninae sp. B BG-2022a. The sequence continues at coordinate 9,467 of JAPYZD010005747.1, read as the reverse complement.
TGATTGGAAAATTTCGTTTTGCCCCATTGCCCCATTTTGCCCCGCTCTCCCCTACTCAATTGATTAAACTATTATAGTTATAATTATAGTTACAACTATAATTTTTGGTCATTGTCGTAACTGTAAAATGTAGACGTCCCCCCTGGGAACTATTTACTATGTAAGTTTTTCTCAGTGTAAGAAAAACAAAACTGGAACTTGGCTGAAAGCTTAGATCGAAGGAAGAGACTTGCGAAGAAAAAGAAGACAACGAATATATTGAAGGAGAGGTGAGGGGTTGAAAGGAATAACGAACGACTGGCGCCACACGTTAACGCTTGTGACAATAAAAAGCGAAAACCATCGAAAAATAGGGTTACAAGAAGCTCATAAAGGACGTTCCGTATTATTGCTGGGGGCGGGCGCAAGGCTATATCAGAAGCAGCAGGAGCGAAATCCAGGTGGAGGGCTGCCACCGCTTGATTTGCATCCGGCAATGTCCTCGAGCGAGAAGCGACAGCGCAGGAAATGAAGTGCTCTCTGCCGGGGGATCAACGTTACCCTACAACCCGGTTACCATTGGTGTGCAGAAGATCACGGCCGGAGAGGGGGCGTAGGCTTCACCGAAGTTTTCGTAGATACACTCCAAAAATACATATCCATTTATACGTCCAGATATCAATCTTCATCCCGAAAAAAATGATATCTTTGACACTCCATCAACGGTGGGACCAAAAACCTCGGACTCTCGTCCATTCAATTTTCATCCCTCTACCGTCACTCGCTTTTCGTCGGATTTGTATACGGCCGAATGTAATCTCCTCCAGCTGTTTTTTTCACAATCCCGTTCGCTGACTTTGACGAGTGGCGCTGTGAATGCGATTTATTTTATTTTGTTTTTGTTGGATTTTTCGTTATTTCAACCAGAAATCCCTTGATGCCTGGAGGAATTGTTAATATTTCGCCAACAATATTCAGAACCGAATGTACCTAGTTGTTCCAAAGTCCGAACTCAAGTTCAAACTTTAATCAGAAAATAAAGTTCGAACCCAAGTTAATATACTTTGTTAACAGTTCTAGTTATTAAAAAACGTAATTATTCTTATCTATCGCTGTAAATGACTTGAAGGCCAGACTTTCTATCATTGTCAAAAGTTGGAACCTTGATACACTCTACACTACGAAAGTAATCGAAGTTCGAACGTAAGTTCAAACTTGGGACAATAAATCCGAGGCCAGAAAGACGTCAAGGTGTTCCGGCGAATGCGCGAGAATGTCGTTTCCAAAAACTCCGACGATTGTACTATTTACCGTATCGGTATGAACCCTCGACGTACGCGTTGCCCACACTCTGCCGTATCGATTTCACTACGAAAAAGTTGCAATCTGTCAATTTTCCGCGACACGGTACATCGGTGAAGACGGAAGGTCCGAAAAGGCCGAGAGATCTTTCACGGTAGAGTAATCGGACATAGATAAATGTAAACTTTGTTAAATCGGTACAAAAGACTTTCCACGATAAAACGAAACACAATTTAATCCGGCAGTCTTAGGGGAGGTTCGTAAGGAAACGTAGCCGAGGAAGTGTCGTTCTTTCGCAGAAATAAAGGGCGGCAGGAGAGACTGCTAATCACACGAAGAAGAAGAGAGTAGGTAAAGGGTGGCGTGACTGCGAATGCGAATTAGTCGGACGGGAAGGAAGGAGTAGAGTGCGGAGGAGTTTCTCGGCTATCCCCAAGGGTTGAACATCAGGGTGAAGTGAAAGAGGGGCAAGACAGGGAGAGCGGAGCCCGTAAATCGTCGTCTTATCGTGACAGTCGCCCGATGGTGTGTAGCACCGAGTACGAGCAGGAGGTTTCCAACCCGGCGTATCCGGCAACGACGGCGCACCTACACGCCGAATGCCCGACGAAAGAGAAACAGGGATTGTAGATAATCGAGCTAAGAGAGGCAAAACGAGAGCCAAGTAAATAGGAAAAAAGGAGGGACACGACAAGAGTGTTGTTAAACGAGAAACCAAGATATGTGTACACGTCACTACTTTCAAAGCTCCTTGGTCCCAAATTGTTCCCTTCCGAATTCTCTCTCGCATCCTCCGTTTCATCTTCCGAGCATCGATTTTCGATCCAGTGATTTCTCTCGCGACAGAACCTGTTGCTGTTTCTCGATGTTTCTCTGGCGGGCACTTTCGAACCTACACCTTTGAACCTCGAACCGGAGTTCGGTGGGCCGTTTGCCATTACAGCCTATTACATTAAGGAAAAGAAATTGTTGAATTAAACAAATGCGTGGTGTCATACGTTCAAAGGTGTATTCGGTTGGTATAACAAAAATGTTTATTTCAATCGACAAATTTTGAATAAATTGAAGCAAATAATCATTTAACAAAACAATTATTTATTTGTACCAAACAAACAGCTTTGAACGTATGTCACCGCGACATTCGGATAATCCAACAAATTTTTTTCTCAGTGTAAGGAACATTGGGGACAAAAGTAACATGGGTTACCTGTAACAAGAGGCTGCACAACGCGGCGCATGATTGAACGCATTGGATTTGAAGTGAGCAACATTATAAACATCACCTCATAAGGTGGTGTTTATAATGTTGCTCACTTTGCGCAGCCGCTTGTTACAATTTACCCGTGTTACTTTTGTCCCCGGTCTCCCCTACCGTAGCTGAACCTTCGTTACGGGAACATCCATCGAACAGACTCACATTTTGCCTGATGTGGATGAGACATTTCCGAGGCTTCTGTTCTGCTCCGCCACGAGAAACAATGTGAACACCGATAACAAGAGGAATAACTACGATTCCGATTTGGTTCCAGTAAACGCTAGCGGGCCGCCGATTAGAGTGATCGGTTCGTTAGCCCTCGCTCTCGACGGGGTGCCTCATGTCGATGGTACCGCGATGAGGGACGATGTCTGGCTAACGAGGAATGTTAATAACCGCGCGGTGACGTATGCCTGCCTGTTGGGCTATCGGATCCCAGAAAGGCAATATTTCAAGTGGAATTACCGCGACCGAACGCGACCCAGCCGAATTGATCCTAATGCCCCGGCTATGTCTCCACCTCCTCCCATCCCGCGGACGATCCCAGCCCGCGTCACACTGCTGGAGGACGGTTATTTCCTGCACTCTCGGCTCGAACTGGTATGTGCGATTTTACGATTAACCAACAGCGTCGAGGAACTGCGGCATCGCTATGCGCCGCGTTTAATGCGATTTTCGCGTTTATTGCCTCGTGACAATTATCGCGGGGCTGTACCGTAAAATCGATGTTAATAAACAGCATTATCATTACCCGACACTCGGCTCACAGTCTTTCTAACGGAATTACGACGACGAGATGCGTCGGTCCGCGGAAATTAAAAGAACGGAAACTCGAGACAATAAGTGTAGGGCAAAAGTGTAGGGCAAAAGTGTAAGGCAGAAGTGTAAGGCAGAAGTGTAGGGCAAGAGTGTAGGGCAAAAGTGTAGGGCAGATGTGTAGGGCAGAAGTGTAGGGCAAAAGTGTAGGGCAGATGTGTAGGGCAGAAGTGTAGGGCAAAAGTGTAGGGCAAAAGTGTAGGACAAAAGTGTAGCGCAGAAGTGTAGGGCAAAAGTGTAGGGCAAAAGTGTAGGGCTAAAGTGTAGAACTAAAGTGTAGGACTAAAGTGTAGGGCTGAAGTGTAGGGCTGAAGTGTAGGGCTAAAGTGGCAAATATGACCCACCTCCATTGGCAATAAATCAATTACACGACAGGTCCTAGCTATGTTCACCACTCTTATCCTATAGATCATCATCCGGCGAGACACCACCACGGCTTAAACCCAAGTTGGAAATACACGGGATTCTCGTTCAACGGAAGTTTTGCCAAGATAAAGAATACTCGTGACATTGCGGGTTGTGCGATAAATAACAGTTTGAGTGAAAAATAAGAAAATTGAGCCCATTCGTGGTGTCAGACTGGGCCGGAGAGGAGGGAAAAGGGAGGTGCGGAGGGCGGCCGAGGAGGTATAAGGAGTCGAGCAAGAAGGCACCAAAGGGAGGCCGATTCGAAGGTTTATAATGGCACCAAATGCCCGGGAATTCGCGGTAGTATATTCGAAAGACGTTTACACGGTAGGGGCTGGCACGCATTAAATCTTCGCTCGGTGAGGGGGAGAGTCCTCTTACTTTTCCGGTTCCTCTCGAAACCCCCGCCGCTTCGCGCGTCTGTGTGTATGTGTACAGTTTCTTAGGCTTGGTTTTCCACGGATCCCCCTTGCTTTCCTTGCCCGATCAATGCAGCTTCCCACAAATTGATCCCTCTATTATTTAGACAACATACGGCCCTTGCCTGTTTTGTTTCTCACACCGGATCTCTCATTCGTGTCCGCTGCACCATTCATACACTCATCAACCCCAGAAACAAATACAACGCTCACGCTGCTCGAGAGCCTCATCGTTTTACTTGTGTAAAAATTCTTTCAGAAAATAAAATGCAAAAAAAACTTGCATCTTGGGAGTTCAAAATTGCGACAAGCCGAATTGTTCTGAACTATCAATAACCATACTCTTCGCGTGATCCATTATGTGACTTAGATATGATAATGATGTAATATTTTATAGATGTGATATTTCATAAAAAATACGGGACATATGTCCCGTGTAGTGCACAGCGATACAAAAAATGTTTCCTGATGTTAATTATATAATTTGCGTGTTATACTCGTTAAATCAAACAGGCTATATTTTATCTTTTGTAAAAGGGGTTTATCCCGTCGATAAATAAATAAATAAATAATTTTTTAGCCGATCTGGAGCATACATTTTTGAAGCGTCAAATAATTCTGTACCAAAGCTATGAGAAATAATGGTATCACGTAAATTTACTATTTTAGAGCGGTGATTTTTTTGTATGTCCGTTTTTCTATCTTTTTTTCCTAGTAATTGATATGTGCGTGACGAGGTTGGGTGGCGCGAATTCGGGCGAGAGTACGAACCGAGGAAGCAGCGGTACGGGATGAGATTCGGCCGTTAATTAACTGGTCAAAGCTTCGAATCGTGACGGTGGGAAACCACGTCGATGAGCGGGACCGGTGGTAGTCCATTAACGTTTAACGAGCGGCGACAGCTACATGCAAGTATCCTCCATCCGATGAGGAGAGAGAGGGAGAGAGGGGGAGCCCCTCCCGACCAACTCCGCGTTTCTATAACAGTATAATATCTTTGACACGGTTATATGACCTCGTAAAGTTCACCGATGGTACCCTTTCCTCCGCGGTGTCGAGAGCGCCGTCGATTATTATTTCCATTCTGCGATCGACTGACGTAAACAAAATTTTGAGAGTACGATCCCGTGAGTGCCACGGCCCCGAAGTGGAACAACGCGGCTTCCGAATGATGAATTTATTAAGGAATTTAAACGGCAGGAGAACGGAGCGTACACGGACAATTCTCCATTCGATCGGTTGATGGCAGTTTCGACATCGGAGTGAAGGGAATGCCAGGAAAGATTGCCTGAGACAAATTGCTATTGCGAACAGTCATTAATTTTTTTCCTTGATTCTTAATTAATTTTTTTCTGCGCATATATATATATATAGACACATACGGTAATACACTATTGTAACAGCATTCCTGATTGATCAGTGTATAATTTTACGCAGAAAACTTGTACAGAAACGCTCAAACGCTGATCGTTAATGTGTTATTACCATCACTGAATCTATTAACGACACAAGAAAAACTTGTTAGTGGGAGAAACTAATTGTAGCTCACTCGAGACTCGTAAGCTGGCGTATAAAGAAGAAGATTGTGCATCGGAGCGAGTAGATCGACATTGGAAAGACCGTGGTAGAGAGACGGAAAATGGAGGACGGTAGACACGACTCGAAGGAGACATAGATCATTGAAACCGGGTATCGAAACCTCGTGCGCGAAGTAGCCTTTTTGAAATGTTATAATTCAAACCGAAAGTCCATAATTTAAGGGTCGGAATCGTAACTTGTATAACAATATAAAGTGGCTACTTGAAAGGTATGTTGAATTTTATTGGTTTATCAATTCGATTGTGAAATACTTGTGCGCATGAGTTGCTTTGCCATCGATCAGACGTTGCCTATTTTTATGTTTAATATTTATTAATAATGTAATTCGATGCTCGAGATTCCCCGATGAACTCTCGCGCTCCGAGATTCCTCGAGAGTTTCGACAAAACAAGTGATCGCTTCGTGAAACCTTATAACACACTCCATCGTCACTGAACTTTGAAAAAGAGTCGTTCAGCTATAGGAGAATTCATTCTTTAGTTCGCGAGGGCGATGATCTGGAAAGTTTGCAATTTGCCGAGCAAAGCGTGCCCGTAGATTGGAACGTAAGAACTACCTCGCATTATCTGGTCCATCTACACTCCGGTGCAATCCACTAGAAGCCACGGGCTTCAATAACTTTTCCTCACAACCATTAAGTGGATGGTGGGAATTGTACACTTCTTTCTTTTCACCGTCAATCTCCTCGCGTGACTCCTCGACGCTATCACTGAATCTTATTTAATAATTTCGAAGCTTCGCACTCGGTGAAAAGAAAGTGCGTCTTTTCACCGAGCGTGAACTTTGATGCCCGAGCGAAGCGCGAAGAACTTCACTCTCGGTGAAAAAGCGCACTTTCACCCGAGTGGCGTACGCTATTGTTTGCCTGACTGTGCTAAAAAGTGGCCATATTAAGGTGGTCTATACCGGCAAGGGATGGAAAGTGGCCGATTGTAATAGGATTTTTTTTAGCGTAATCGGGAAAAAGTAGTTTTCAGCCCGCTGCGATACTTTTTGGCCAACTGCGGTTCTCTTCGGCCCGCTGGTCAAGAATGGACAACTTTCCGCACCCGTTGCGGGCATGTAATATGGACTTTTTAGCGTAGTCGGGCTACATCAATAATATTATACAAAATAGTGGAGTATCTGTGAACATTTTCGCAATTAGATTAAACCGATTATTTGTAAACAGATTATTTGTTTAGTGAGGATTTGACTTCATTTTTATGACAATTAAGTTAAGAAACGTCATTTAGCCCGAAACCGTGCACTTTGATCGTCGTTCAATGGAACATTCCTCCAATCACTTCACATTTTTTTTTGCCTGATTGATTTGCGAGTCCGCAGTACTTTATATTTTCTCTCCATCTTTGATCTAAGTATGTTAATTCTCTATTTGTAGATCAATTTCGCCAGCTGTCCCGTAAGCGCCGTGTAAAAACACCGATTTTTAAGATCTAATTATTCATTCAAATGGTCAGCAAAAGCCTTCCAGATTTTGTGCAAGTAAAATTTTGTAGTTGAACTACAACATGTCAAAAGTTAATGACTTTGGATTGCCTTTGCAAAATAACTACCTTAAGCCCTTATTTTGATGAACATTTTTTGGCGCATTTTTTACTTAAAAAATATTGAACTCGTACAATTTTTTATGATAAAATGTTGATAAAGCACGGTTTAGTGCGTAATTTATTTTTTGAAATCATCATCTTCGAAGAAATATTAATTATTATTGTACATTTCTTTTTCAGTGTACCTACAGCCATTTATCACGTTGTGTCTGTTTATTCTATGATAGTCATTCGAGAGTAATATTGTCAGAGACGAAAGGTTGTCTGTATTAAATTAACTTGCTGTAACTTGTCCGAGCGACGGGTTATATTTGTAGAGGGAAAAACGAGTCGTATAGATTTTGCAGAAATAGTACGGGATGGAGAGGGGGTAAGAAAATATAGAAACCCGGTTTTTCCTACTGAATTGCTTCTGTGCCGTCAAATTTGCTAGCTGGATTTATGTATATGCTAATACACGCAATAGCGCACGGCATACTCGGGTATCCACTTCTGACGGGAAGTTGGCTTTTCGCGCGTCAGCTACTTGCTCATTCCCATACCATTTTCCGTTCGACCAACGGCGCACCTCGAGCTGATTCGGCTTTTTACAGCTCGCAAGTACAAACGCGCCCGGGAGGAGCAAACTACCTCGCTCGCTGATATATTACCTTATTTATAATAGTAACCTTCCACGGTGTGCCAAGACCTTCCGCAGCTCTGTAGAAATTCGTTTCCGTTCGCCCAACAACGAGTATGCACATGCATGCTCAAACTCCGAGAGGTATACGCATTTTTTTTACATTTCAGAGGTAAACGTTTATCGAGCAAATTTCCCATGAGACCGCCCGATTCCAAATATTCGCCTCAACGAAATTAGCCATTCTTACACAAAAAAAAAAACTTTTCTCTCTCGATCTCATCGCGTAGACACACGTGATGGAAGTGAGCAATTTCTATTAAAAAAAAAAAAACAGTTTCTATCCTGGTGAATTTCCAACACGACAAAAACTGATATTGTTTATAGGGGGGAATATTTTTAGCGTAGTGTGGATAATAAATAAGGGAATTGTCACCTTTGACGCGAGGAGCTGTCAAAACTGTCAACTTATCTGAGACTTTAGCGCAAGTGAGGGATCAGATTTTATTGCTAAAAATTAATACACGAAGTCGTTGAGTCACGACCCTTTCGAATTTTAGCGCTCGACCATGTAAAATCCGAAAATATTCTCTATAACATCACTTTCGGTTTAAAAATCTCATTTTTCACCTGGGAATGGCGTCATACCGGAAACGCGTAATTTCCGGTTTTAAAATCTCATTTATTTCACTCGGTGGGAAAATGGCGGTTTTTGCGCACTCTTCGCGGGCGAAAACCACCATTTTCACACCTCGTGAAATCAAATTTTGTTCGATACTCGTGCGAAAGACGTTTTCTGAACTCATGTGATTGCAACACTCGCCTTCGGCTGGTGGGAAAAACGTTTTCTGAACTCGTGTGATTGCAACACTCGCACTCGTATTGAAATGTACTATTGTCAACCGGACGTGACGTCCTACCTGAAATGCATGACTTCAGGACCGGCATTCAGATATACATACACATAAATATATATCTGTCACGTGGCAAGCGTTTTCCTCTTGCCTTTCTTGCCCAAAATATTCTCATGTAGTTTCGGAAAAATAATAGTAGGCAATATGGTAGTTCCATAAATCGTTGCGTCCCGTACTAGCGTCTCTCGTAGGCGATCGAACGTTCAACCGTGCATGTTTATGAAGCTATTGTCTCGCTTCCCGGGGTCCTATATGTATCAGCAGGAGCACCAGCCACCGGCAGTAGAAGCGGCAAAGTATCTGACTAGATACTTTGCTTAGAGAGAGACTACTCTCTCTATCTCTATCTCTCGCTCTCTCCACTCACCTCACTCGTCCCACTCGTCCCATTCGCCACACTCGCCCCACTCGGCTCCACTCATCCCCACTCACCCCCACTCGCCCTCACTCGTCCCAACTTGCCCCAACTCGTCCCCACTCGCCCCACTCGTCCCACTCGTCCCACTCGTCCCACTCGCCCTACTCGCCCCACTCGCCCCTCTTTCTCCTCTCTCATCTCTCTCTCATCTCTCTCTCATCTCTCTCTCATCTCTCTCTCATCTCTCT
>JAPYZD010005746.1:0-19790 GCA_030522725.1 Ichneumoninae sp. B BG-2022a | reverse complement strand
CTCTACAATACAATTTTTAATCTATCGTTTCTCTCCGATACAATTTTCTATATGTTGTTGATCTTCGTTCTACTTTTCAAATGTTCCATCGGAGAGGAATGACACTTAGAAAATTGTATCAGGGTAGAATTCAAAAAGCATAAAATAAATTTTTAAAATTAAAAATTAAAAAAAAACTCCCGACTGCGAATTAGTCGTTATTATTAAAAAATATTCGTAAAAAAAGCGAAAAAATTGTTAATAAAGATAAAAATAGAAACGGTTTTAAAAAACTACAAAAATAATTAACGATTAAAAAAATGTGTAATAAAAATGTAACTTCAAAAAAGGATGAAATAATTAATACTGTAATACTAACTAATATTGTCAATAAACAATAATAGCAATAACGAACGATAAAGAATGATAACATAATTAATTAATCGTAATTATATCAATTCATGGATAATCTTCGCTACAGTCGGGAGAGGTCTCCCAGTAGCGCGTTGTGAGGGAAGACGTCTCCCGACTGTAGTGAAGATTATCAATGAATTGATATAATTACGATTAATTAATTATGTTATCATTCTTTATCGTTAGTTATTGCTATTATTGTTAATTGACAATATTAGTTAGTATTACAGCATTAATTATTTCATCCTTTTTTGAAATTACATTTTTATTACACTTTTTTTTATCGTTAATTATTTTTGTATTTTTTTTAGTCGTTTCCATTTTTATTTTTATTAACAATTTTTTCGCTTTTTTATGTATTTTTCCTCACTGATGACAAATATCCACATTATTTTATTCCCAAAGCGATATACGATGCATAAACTCGTGTCGGACATAAGATACAAATTTTTCGAAAAATTCAAACATTTCATAATGTCATAAAATTGTAACAGTTAGATCAGTTTTCTCCAAATTTAATACCAAAGGTTATAAAATGTTTGTCCATTCCCGTGTCAATCGATATCTCCATGCTTACTCGAACTAAACCGTTTTTAGTAATTTTACAAAAAAATAAAAATAAATAAAACTCAAATCCCACAAAGTCCGACCACTTGGATAGATTTTGACAAAATTCAATATGAAGAGTTTTTGATAAAAATATTTTTTGCAAAGTATCGTGAAAGTGGCGCTTTCTAGCAGAGGATGCGCGAAAAATACTGTAGATACTAATTTTACGCGCTAGTTTCTTTTCGCACACTTTTTTCACACTCCAGCTACTTTAGCGCCCACTTTTTTAACACTGTAGTTACTTTTCGCTCACACTTATCTGGCATTGTATTTATTTTTCCGAACATACCTCATAGACACGAAAACCGGAAATTTTCGTGCACTTGTCACAAAAAGTGTTATGCGATACTTGTACGAAAAAGCGGTCTCCCGATGGTGGTTGGGAAGTAGACAGCAGTCGTCTCCTCTCGAACTACAGACATCACTCGGCTTCGCCTCGTGCCGTTGTAGCTCTCGATCCCGCTCGTGAAGCCAACTTCACAACCTTCGTCGAAAGACCCGCTTTTCGGTACTAGTATAGCAAAGTACTAATATTTGTATGTAGTTTTACGACGATAGCTCAACATTTGCGCAAGTTAGGACTACCACAGACAATTTTCAAAAAAATTACAATCGCGTGACATTCGAACCGGGGTTCAATCCTCATGGAAATTGTACTAAACGAAGGGACGTAACCACTCTACTAGAGTACAAAATTTCAACTCGTTGTCTCAAGCCGTTTCCGAGTTACAGCCATTTTAAACGATGCAAAATTGTCACACACATACACATATATACGTACATGCATACACATTGATACGGGCCCCAGCTGGAAATTCCATGTGACGACGTTTTAGACAATTTTAAGTACTCTGATATAAAAATGTCGATTTTTTTAACGAAAACATAGCTTTCTCTACGAGAATACAAAAACTAATTGGTTAAGAAGGTCTCTCTAGTAGAAATTCTAGAATCTCGTATCGAAGCCGTATCAAGATCTTTTCAGGACCGGATCTTAAACGTTCTACCAAGATTCTGAAATTTAAAAAGAAAACGAAAATACTTCCTTCCCTTAAATACTTCGTATGTGATGAGAAAGTAAATATGCTTCATACTGCAACTGGACGGTGCGCCCCACGGTGCCTCACTCCCCTCTAATTGGATGCAGTTTCATGTCTCGCTATCCTCGTCGGCACAAAAGTAGGATTATTCATGCAACATGTCGCTCTGGGTCTTCGCATATGCATCATCTCGTTATTGCAGGCACTCCGAGCAGTTCGTATAACGTTAATCAATCCGCGGCTAGCTCACAGTTATAACTCATCATATAATTCAGGTAATATTTTCTACCTCCATCACATGCAGCATTAGAACAGCGGGATAATTCATAAGTTTACGTATAAGTCATAGACTACGGAGCTGCAGTATTAATCGGTATGACAAAAAAACCGCGAATAATGATTAAACTACGGAGTTCGATGGCTCAAATCGGTACGGTTTTCCGAACCGTGTCAAGGTCTCTCCAATTATTATGCAAGTGAGACATCGATCCCGACATCACTTTCACCGCCGAAAGGCCCTCGCCGTCTGCACTGTGCATAACACGACCGCTGTTAAACGGTGCCGAGCCCCTGGGAATCGGCTATAAGCACGGGGTTATAATACAAAAAAAAACCGCTGCAGCACGAACCGGCCTCGATAATAACTGATAGTATTCACTTCATACCCTCTGCGGGGTAACCCCGACAAGCTCCCTCTCCCATTTTCGCGGGGAACGGTGAACGGGACCGAAACAGCGCCAGCAGATCGATCGGTACGAGCCAATTGGCTGTAATCGTCGATGTTCCAACAAATACTCTCGCGTACGGCTCTTCCCAAATCAGCAGTAAAATTACACCCGGCTCACAAACGATTCACGCCGCTCGTGAAATAGTTTATTTTTCCCTCTAGATAGATTTTCAGTCCCTAGGCTAAATCCATCAGAATTTTTCATTTTTATCGTATTTGCGACAAGAAAAAATTTTTTGCGTAAAATACCGCATAAAAACCGATCGTATAGAGGATCGAATAGTTACAGCGAGTAAATCCGACGAGGGCAAGGTGAGAGCCCGGTAGTCGATATCGCGCCGATAACACCACGAGGTTGCAAAAAAGCGAGGGAATGGAACCTCAAGCCCAAGAGGTGGCACGTCAGTGCTTATCAATTTTTTTCCTTCATTGTTTAGCGATCGTTATTTATGGGCGGTAAAGGGTTTTGTCATCGTGGCGAAACGAGGGCCGTCAACGGCGGCGCGACCCGGCCTCGTTTCCAACCCTACTGATGTTCGCACCACCTCTCGTTCCTCTGCCTATATGAACGTTCACGTTCACATGAACCCTTCGTCCCCTTCTACGTTTAACCGTTTCTGATACATAGACTCAATCCAGAGTGTACGTATATACATATATACACATATATGTAGGGTACAATCAAACCGCTAGCTCAACCACGGCCAACCCTCTTCGACGATATGCGCGTTAACGCTCCGCAGAAAAGTCTCCGGCTCTATCTCTTCCTCTCTCGTATACACCACTCTGCGATATTTATTGTATCGAATACCTACACTATTCTTTCCAACGATAGCATTTATCCATATATGTATGTACGTGCGGGTTTTGCTACGAGAGAGAAAAAAAAATGTGGACTTTATGCCTATCGATGGAAAGCTGGGAACATCAATTTTACGAGGCCGCTGCACGGATACACAATCCTCGATGTATTTGCCATCTCGCGTTTTACCATCGCCACCGGGTTGCCTGCCCTCTGGGTATCCTCTTTCGGGCTATCATCCATGACAGGTTAACGTTCACTGTGTTACGTTTGGCGAAATCCACGCATAGCCTTAACTCTCTCCTGCTCTCCCTTTGACTATCGGTCACACCGATACTCGTGTCAGCTGCCCGTTCAGCGAATCTCTGCAGAAGAGGGTCACAAAAACAGGGGACAGTTTATTCGTGAAATCACCAGTTTCTTACTGCCTTGAAAGATTTGTTTTTTTTTCTTTTTTTTCCAAGTTTCGATCGATATCGGCGACAAATCCCCTTCTCGAAATCTCCGTGACCTTTTAAATCCTCAACAGCATTTTTGTGCTCACGGAGAAAGAATTTAAAAAAATTGGGGAGACGGAAAAGAACCCTGAAAACGGTTTGACCTCATTACCCGTGTCATTACGACTGATTGGTACACGATCCTCTGCATGTCGCTTTCATTTTTCATCCCGTTTTTCTTTTTCCACACTCACTTTGATCACTTTGAAGTATTACTCGTTAATGGATGGGTACTGGACATTTTTTAGTCCTCGTTGATGTATTTGTGTAAGTTTTGTTCTAGCCGAGATGCGTAAATATGCGAGAGGGGATGGCGGTGGAGATTATTCGGTTAAAAAATTTTTTAAGAATTAAAAATTTCCCAAAAATTGATTACGATAAAAATGTATCGTATATAGTATCGAAGCGACGAGTGAAAGAAATGTTGATTTCCGAGATTTTTTGCTCAGCGATATCTTTCCTTCCCGATTTACCCTCGGTAAAAGTGAGATTTATATCATATTCTACGGAAGAATGTACGAGATAGGGGCTCGGCGGAGTTACGAAATCGTTTTTTTTTTTTCGAGACATTACAGAAATGATGAAAAACCAAAAAAAAAATGGTAAGGGAAAAATATTTTTTGAAGAAAAAAGTGAAAGTTTCCATGCAATTTCGGACCAGATATTTCTTTGTATTTTTATGTGCGGTGCACGATGAACACGAATTCGATAGCAATTTTACCCCCAAAGCCAAGCGAGAGATCATGAATTACCATATCTGTTAGTTATTTTTTTTTCTTATTACGTTGTGAAGTTTTTCAGAAACGAATTCCACAGGATGAATAAAACGAAAACGATACTATTCTATCATTTCGATAAATTTTCCGTCAAAGATAATTTTTGTCAGTAGGCATTAAATCTTCAATGCCCAATGTACCATATTGACTACACGTTGGTGAAACACGTTAAAAAAAAAATCTGCTTCTATATCAATCCAAAAATTCTAAAAAAAATTCGACGACTTGCAACGGCATTCTCAGCTCGTTGAACGTAATTTTATTGGCAATTGTCTTTTTTTAATTCAATCGTAGAAATTGACAAAGTGAATTTTCTTAATAAGTTACATTTTACCAAAAATTTGGATAAAAAAGTGCCGAGCACTTGAGAAGTTAATTTTTTTGTCACCAACAAAAAGAGTTGAAGCGTTAACCACGTTGATCTCTGCGTTTCACTTATCCGTAACATCGATGACCCACCTATTCGGCGGACTAAACCAATTACAAATTGTACATCGAACAACCGGATGAAATTATTAACGATTCATCTCTTTCGTCTGTACGACGATGTAAAACCTGCAGGCTACACCGCGAACCTTATCGATCTGTCGTTAAGTTCGCGTACGTTGGCACATGAAGTAGAACGGAGAAACTTGCCTCAAACGTGAGATAGAAAATCATACGGGCTCGAGGATTATCGGGTGCCCGGGTGCTCAGACCCGCTGAAAAGTTAACGAGTCGTTAAACTCTCGTTCGTTCACGCGACGACTACAAAGTCGGGGCTGCGGGGACATCCGCGGCAGGGTGGCGTTCGGGAATTCGCGCTCGATGAAGAAAATGAGAGAGAACTCGATGGCGAAATGGAACGGAGGAAACCGTAGAGAAATCCGGCGATCGTCGGAACGTAAAATGATTTATAGCGAAAGATTTTGCCCGAAGCTCTCTCTTGGTGCGCTTGCGCGTACCATTCGCTTGTGGGCATTCTTTCGTCCCTTTGGCTATGACACGAAGGGATAGGGAGCCTCCGGTAAGTTCGGTGATCCGTGACCGCTATTGAAACGCAACGACGACGGGGATGAGAGAGTGACAGAGACAAAGAATGCCGGCGGAGAAAATGGCAGAGATATTGTACGAGGAAGGGTTCACTTTTCGCGCTCGTCTATGCGTGACACGAGCGATAATCGTTGGATCAGCGTGACGCTAAAAAGCTCTCGTGCAAGAGAAACTTCACGTCGAGAAACGATCGAATTATCCCACCGGGCGCCCAATAGAAACCGCCGGCGGGCAGGCGCAGCGGGAACATCCGAAGCTCCAATGAGAGAATATAGGTATCCCACGCGAGAGTGAGTATGTAAATTATCGAGCGGAAAATTGATGAACCGTCGAAATTTCATCTCGTACACACGCCCGGCGTTCGCTACCCCATTGCCGACCGGGGAAAATTCCTGAACGGGATGCTGCTCTAGGGGAGACCGGGGCAAAATGGCACAGCGGGGCAAAACGGGATTGTGAGGGTAAAACTCAATTTTCCAATGATTTTTGGGTGCCCCATTTTGTCCCAACGATACGTCTGGATTTTCACACCCGTTTTATCTCACGTACCACCATCCCTATCATCTCAAAGTTATTGGAGAATTGCGTTTTGTCTCATTATCCCGTTTTGCCCCGGTGTGACATTTTGCCCCGCTCTCCCCTATTATATCCGGGATACGCTACGCGTACAGTGTGCCGCCCCACCCCATTCGATCCCTTGTTCTAACGTGAATATCAGGAGCACAGTTTACCACTCTTTCGAACGACTATATGAGACAATTTAACGAGGTGCACGGGCATGTATTTTGCTGCGTTCACGGTACAAAAATTCTGTACATAATGCTTGTACAGAATTGTATTTGCTTTATTTTCCTTCTTCATTTTATCGATTTATTTTTGTCAATGGAATGTATTTTTTATAATTAGAAAAATTGTAAAGTTAACACGAAAACACGTCACGAAGACTTTCGCATAGCTTCGTCACGCGATGTGCTTTTGCGTACAGAGCTTCTATCGCAGAAAAAAGATTTTCTGCGATTACCTATCTATCTCACAGAGGAAGTTTATTCAGTAAAATAAAATAATCGTGATCAGTTTTTGTCAGTATTCAACCATTCCGATGTTGCAACGTTTTAGCGATTAAAAGATTTTTTTGTTATACATGCGCTCCTGTTTTAGGTTCTCCCTTTCATGTCAAATCTTCACAAATAACTCGACTTGTGTAAAAAGTTTTAACGCGACAACTTGAAAAATACTCAAGCAGCTGTAAGCACGAATAGTTAAAAAAAACACACACACAAAAAAGCAAATCTTCATAACGTTTGAATCTGGCGAAACGATCTTGGTGATAACCCAAAATTTGCGACCGACAGCGAAGCATTCTGAACACGTTTACATGAAAGTGATGAGAAAAAAAAATTCACAGAACAAAGCTTCCTCAACGAGGGAAGCAAAATCGTGAACCTTTGTCGACGAAAACAGTTTGTTAAATTTGCAAACCTTCTTTAAGCCGTGTATATAGAACCAACGGCGCGTCGATCATGGATCAGAGCTCGTGTATATATATAAATAGATATATCTTTATATACCCCAGCCAACTCCATATAGTTCCACCTGCTGTATCGGTTAACCGTGTAGAGCGCGAGCGAACAGGGGTGTGACGGGGGGGGGGGACTGCTGGGGGCCGAGAGGGGCAGGCATGAGGGACGGGTTCTGAAAACGAATGAAAGAGAATAGAAGAGAGGAGAAGGAGGGTGAGGAAGAAAAAAATGTTCTCGTCGTCGATGAGCGACGCGAACGCATGAATAATTCGATACGAATAATAATTCGTTGCCGGCGGGCTACGACAACAAGGACACCTCTCGCTCATACTATACGTCCTCCTCCCTCTCCGTCTCCCATCTTTTATAGCCACGTACTTGCTGCTATTTTGCGTCGCAATATAATCGCACCAGCTGGAGCAGAACAGCGCGACTCGAGTTTCTCGCCTCGCGCGTTTACCGCCCACGGCGTTGACTCCGAATACCGGCGCCCGATGCCAATTTCTCTCGAGCCTCGTACCTCTACAGTTATATAATGCGGGTTTCGCGGATTCTCCATGTATATATTATATATAATTCATTCCGGCATCCAGCTGTAACAACGCGGAGACGCATTATACGGGGCACGATAAAGTATGGTAAATTTATCGAGGTACGCGTGTTCCTACGGTTGAACCGGGCATCCGTTCGTAAATACATTCTGGCTCGGATGTACTGTCCGGTGGATACCGCTCCCGGAAACTGCCGATGCGCCTCCCGAGTCGACGCTACTGTACCCTACCAATTATCGTTAAAATTATTATCATTGTTATCATTGTTACCGGCGACATATTTAAGCGCGGGTCGGTTCGACGGGCACGAATGCGTGATTCGTTAATAAAGTCAGGCGGAAAAAATTTATGGAGCCTCCGTTGCGGAAATGGATGGAGCAAGGTGAAATCCGGCCCGTGACGAGGCGTGCACAGATTGCCGATAATAATTGGGAAATAGACACAATCGGAATATTAACTTTTTCTCAACGGAGATAATCGAGACGTTAATGTGCCTTTGTTAACTCCCGACTGCCCTCCGGGAAAAACACGGGAGTTGCGCATTTCACTGCGATAACCGACCTTCCAGTCTTTTCGAATGCGCTAATATTTGCCGAAACGACAAAATATTATTTAATCGAATGTGGCGTATTTTTTAAAATTGTTATTATTTAACGTCGCATCAACTGCTATGGTTATTAGCGACGGGACCTACTGTAATTATTTTAGTGGGGACCGTACCACTTTGGGGGTTACTTAATATGAGTGAACATTAACTGTACTACTGGATGTCAGTAACAGTCGGTCTTCTAGTTTTGCTTCACGGCGCCGGAGCTACGTCACTTCGATTACTGGCTGTAAACATTGGACGTCTACTGACATATATATATCGGCTATCGCACGATAGATGCCAGGAGCTACGTCGCGTCACAATATTTTTCTGCTAGCAAGACTACGACACCGGGATTCGAACCCGAGACCTCCCGATACTTTGGCTTCGAGGCTATTATACTCTAATCACGAGACCAACATGATCGGTTAAATTTGGCGTATTGATATTTTGTATATTCATCTATGTTTGTGACAAAAAATATTGAAACTAAGGTGCGAACACACGTGAATAAACCGTATTCGGAAATACAAATTAATAGTTTGAGGTGTCATATCGATGAACCAATGAGATGAGAACACCAAGCCAATTGTTGCCTGTATGATGATTTTTGTCGTCCGCGTAGGGGAGATCGGGGACAAAAGTAACACGGGTCAATTGTACCATCGGATATGAAGTGAGTAACATTATAGACATCACCTTATGGCCATGCGATCACCTCATAGCTGAGTTTTCAAAAATAACAATTCGCCGAAACCAAATGTGATTCGCGAGTGTAGAAGTGATTTTTCTGCTGTGCGAATTGCGTCAGCTAAGCAACACAATACAAAATATTAGTGCAAACAAGCACAAGGAGTTGAAAGGTACATTTTTGCGGAACATTTTGATCGCTGAGACGAACCGTTTCAGATTGTTAAGACCGATGCAGTAACTTTGCTAATAATCCGGTGTGGGGTCGATTGTAACAGTCGATCCGGGTCAATTGTACCAGCAATAATTCATTTCTTCCAATACCAATATATTTCATTTATTTTATTCTTAGATTCTAAGTAATCAGCGATAATGTATACACTTATAATTTATAACTAACCAATTGTAGACTATAACATTTATTAGTCGGGCTGTATAGTTAGGCCGGCTAAAATGGCTTAGTCATTTTAACTTTAAATACAAAATTTTCTGTGATAATGCACCCCGCGTTATTTCTTAATAGCGGTCGGCGAAGGATCTCGTTGATGCAGGATGATGTTACAAATGACTCCACTACCCGTTACAATTGACCCCACCGCGGCCCAAATTCTTACAGAATTTCGTCTGTATATAAAGGGGCGGTGATCGCAATTCCGTGCATATTTCTGCTTGAAATTTGTTAACTAAATACCTAAGACTAGGTTAATCTTACACCATTGGATGCCAAAGCGTCAGACTTTCGGGTTTATTGGTTAAAAAATTAAAAAGGATTTTTGTTACTTTTGTACCCGGTCTTCCCTATAATAAAGCTAGTCCGTTGAAATCACTCAACGTGTAGTATAACCCCAACACGCTCACTGTAGTTTAACGTCATTATTCACAAAGTCATATATGTCAGCGATATAATTTTCTAAATGTTATATCTGTTCGATACGATTTTCATTGTGCCGTACCTCTGCGATATAACTTCCAGAACATCGTATCTCTTGAATTCTAAAATAATAAATCTATTCGGTAGAAGTAAAAAAGCGTAGGAAGTCCGGGGCAAAATGGCACAACGGCGCAAAACGGGACGGTGAGGGCAAAACTCAATTGTCCAATAATTGTTGGATGTCCCATTTTGTCCCAACGATATATTCGCATTTCCAAACCCGTTTCTACCACCATCGCCACCATCCAAAATTTATTAGAAAATTTCGTTTTGTCTCATTATCCCGTTTTGCCCCGCTGTGCCACTTTGCCCCGCTCTCCCCTATACAGGAAAAAAAAAATTGTACTTTTTTACATGACGAATTCTTGACAATCGTCCACAATTGTTTATTTGTTAATTTTCCAATCTCACTATCATGCTCTAGTTATACAAAAAAAACGTTCAAACCAAAATTCTTAATGATACGGGAAATGAAAGGACACTTCCGTATATTCAAATTTGAACAAACGAGTTTTTCACTTATTTAACAAAATTACCTTTGCGAAAATTCGTATTTCGATTTTACGAGATTATTTTTTACTGTGTGACATAAAAAAAGATTCTCAACTGCAAACAGAATTACATTACATATTTCGCTACAAAAAGAGTAAAGTAATATTCGTTTGTTTATCATTTTAATAACAGTCGCGATACGTCTCCTCTCAGCCTGCATAATCGTATCTATATATTAAATATTAAAGTTGATTGAATTGTTTCATCGGAAGACGTCGTCCGACTGTTATTATTGAAATTATAAACAAACGATTTTTGTTTTATTTCTTTTATAGCGAAATAGATACTGTAAATCTTTTTCCAGTCGAAAATAACATTTTTTCCTCGGATTATCGCTCTAAAGCGCAAACGCTAAAAGCGACTATCCATTCGGAATTGATGAAAAATTTATATGATCTGACAGATCTTTTTTTTTTATTTGGTTATTTTTTTTTTGTAGAAGGACTCCACACTTCACATTACTTCACAATCCCGGTTTTAGCTTCCTCTCAATGGATTTTGTAACGAGCTCGACTCTCGCAGCTTAACTCGGACAAAACGCTCGGGGACGAGCGGAACGACATTTCGTACTGTGCAGCGGTGCGCTTCGTATATTACCCAACGTCCCTTCGCGAGTGCCAGAGTGAGTGAGAGAGAGAGAGAGGGGGGGGGGGGGGGGGGAAGCTCCCTGAATAAATGCATTTTTCAATTTCTCAATTTAAACATTTCAGCCCGGAGCCAGCTGTTGAGTGAACGAAGGGCTGAAGCGCCGAGCGCGCTCGCGGGTCGAGCGAGGAGAATGGACAGACGGACAGACACACCGCCGGGACGTTTCAGCAATTGGTCATTTTCTTTTTGTATTTTTTAAAAGAGAGAGCGACGGAGAAAGATCTGTGCAACGTCGACAAGTCGAGGGCAGACAATTGCATGCGGACCACCAACGTGTAAAACCATTTACGCCATTAGAGGCAATTAAAAGCTTTTAATTCGTTAATCATTCCGCCTGTTTGGCCCCGCCTGTGGGCGTTCAACCCTTCTGGCTCCTATAACGAAGTTAAACTGTTCGGTCGGTCGCCCAGCGGTGAACGAACCGAAAACGAGTCAATGGACCTCAGTAACGATTACACGATCGGACGATGAACCGATTAGATGCCCTGAGGGGAAACCATCTCGCGAGGCTCTACGGGGGCGGATCGAAGAGCTCGGAGGCTTTTTGAATCGCTCGAAGCGCGTACAATCGATCTTTTCGATCGAGCAAGACGACGATGAACTCTTGTATATTTACCGATCGTTGTAACCGGATTAAAAACAAAATATATATCGAGGAATGAAAACGATAGTTTTCATTCCTCGATATACACTGAATCGGCCATATTAATGAAACTTAGAAAAATAGGGTAAAAGTGGTGAATATGGACCGGTCCATATGTAATTGTTTAATGTGCTAATCAAGGTGGCCCATATTCACCACTTTTATCCTACACGTTGAAGAGAGATGGATGGATTTTTACCTAATTTGGCTGGCAGAAAATTCATTCGATAAAGAAACTACACTTTTATTTTTAACTCTTCAATGTACAATGTGGATGTATATTAGCCACATTATTAATGTAATAGCTTCTTTTAAATACCTCTTTCTTGGACTACAATACGGAACAAATTTAAAACCATTTGGCGGAAAGTAATGCATTCTAAAGAATTTTTTACTAAAATGTAATTTCGTCATAACATTGTTTTATCTCGGATTAAAAATTTTAAATGTGAATTTTCCAAGGATGGTTTATTTTTTCAAGCACATTTTTATTCTGCAAAGTGTCGAGCAGTGGAGAAAAATGATTATTTGTCGGAATCCAAGGGCAAAAACCCATTTTAACATAACAGACATTACACACTGTGGAAACGTGTCCGCAATCAATACATTTTATACAAAACAAAAAAGCATCATTTCTGTGAAACGTCTCTGGATCCGTCCATCAGATCCATGTGGGTCGTGTCACGGTTGAAGCTAATGGACTCCTTTTTTCATTTAATCGACCATCATAGATGGATTCACCAAATTAAATGGATCTCTTTTTTTCTATAGCATCACATCGTCCTCTGCCAGTTTTTTTTCTGATATTACATCCGCCGACGGCGAAATATACTCCGTTCACTCGCTCGATTGAATCATCGATATGCGGACCCGGGAATCCAGAGAGGGCAAGGGACGCGATATGCAGCGATACGAACTCCCTCCTAGGGAATCTGGCAAAGTTCCCCCTGGTTATATATATAATCCCCTGCCACTGGTATATATTATATATATAATATGTATATAAATATACAGGGTATCGAGCGTCAAAGATTTTGGTCTCGCAGTTCGCGACGACACACGCTCAATGTAGATCGATCAGATACATATCGGCAGTTCGGCTAAGGTGTGCAATGGCAGCGGAAGGTGGTGGGAAGGAAGTAAGAAAGTAAGGAATAAGCCAGTCGCGTAAAGGGGACCGAAGAGACTGAGCGCCCGGGAGGTGGCTTGAGATAAGGTTGCATAGAATCTTTACAATTTATACAATTCTCCGAGATCGCGGAGACCCCCGAAGGATGACTTACGGTTTCGGCATTTTCTGTATACCTATATATATCCCGTGTACCTGGATACGACGGTAGAAAATCTCATCGTCCTCGCCGCTGCGAGTCCCGTGTAGTTCGTTGGCCGAGACGACATTTATACAGACGGAAACACGCACACGTTATCTGGGATAGGACTCCACCGAACTCTACCCGGTTTTTTCTTTATTTCTTCTGATTCTACTCTGATCTGCCCCTCTATTCGCTCGATTCTTTCTTTTCTATGTTCCCTTATATACTATAATACGCTATAAATATATATATATATATGTGTGTGTGTGTGTGTGTATATTTATATTATACTACTGGGTTTCAAGTTGAAACGCAGTAGCAGCGTTATTCGCACCGCGCACCGATCGCAAATTTATTCGTTTTCGCCGCTTCAGCTCCCCTCCTGTATCTTCTTTCCATTCTTCGCTTCTTCGCGACTTACGAATGCGCATATATGATTTCAACAGCAGCACACGTCTTCTGCTCTCCTCTTGCGATCTCGGTAGCCGCACATCGGGGAAACTGAACCGTGTGAGCTGCACGCCCGCTTTTCTTTATCTTGCTTCTCTTTCGTTTCTCGCGCCTCTGAGCTGCCCATGCGAGGCACAGAGCTTCCAAATCTCCCTCTGGACGATGCTCTCGTCGACGCCGAGAGAAGGAAAAAGAGACATGGCGGAGCTTCTTTCGGACTTAACACCCGAATCCCGAGCAATCGGAAGTAGACTCCGATACCTTCTTCTCTTCCGACTGTAGCTGCGAACATCCCCGAACCCTTTCTCCCGCCGCGCTCTCGACATCTCTCCGCCATCCCAATTTCCTTCTTTCTCATCCGTGTGAACACCCAAAATAGAGACGGTACCAGCAGTGAAGCTGCGAGCGAAGAAAAACTGTTGCGAAAAGAATGAAAAAAATAAAATAAATAAATAAAAGTTGTTTTACACATGAGAATACGTGAGAGAGGGTGCGCGAGGAAAGTGGGTCGCTGTATTGAGTTTCGATGCACTCTTACTTCGAAACGATGGCACTTTTTTTATATTGGAAAAAAATCTACAGTCAGCGGACAATAAACGAGCACGGATTACGGGCGAATGGGGTACACTGTTCCGTGGCGATTTGTATTCAACTTCGCTGTGTGATTCAGAAACTGAAAAAAAAACTTCATAATCTTCGATTTCTTTTTTTAATATTCGTGCGTACAGAGATTATGACTGTGTAGACCGAGAAAATTCAGGATTACAGGTAGAGCTACGATTTTGTGTCATTAAAAAAATTAACTGCAAATGTCTCGTATATAATCTCTGTAATGGTAGATCTTTTGAATTGAAAATGTCCCGCATCCGAATATGTGTGATATGATCATTTCGCGACAAAAAACGATTAATGTTTCATTATAATCATAGGTAATGTACCGTGGAGCACAGTGCGAATCTCTGTCTTTTTGGATACGCTTTTTTTAGTCGTTTTTTTGTATTTCATTACATGGGTATCATACAATCTCGTTGCTTTAGTTTTATTATTTGAGCAGTTGATGCGTTGTGAATTTTATTCGAAGAAACTCGTGAGACACTTGAACTTTTTTTATTCTCCAGACTTAAAAAAAAAAATGGTCCTTACCAGTCAGACACAGTGTGCATTTTATGGAAAATTGTCACGCATCATAAAAAAAATATCAATGCCGTAATCTTATCGTATTTGTCTGCAATTTTCAATCATATTGTAAATTTATTCATAAGGTTTCGACCAATACGCCGATAATGCCAAAAAAACTTAGTACTTCTGAACAGAAACAGGACATTTCTTCTTATTATTATTATTTTATTGGTTGGATCCTGGGAGTTTCAATTCCCCTAAGGACCGAAAGCATACAATATGCAAGAAAATACAGAGAGATGCGAGAGTACAGAGAGCAGTGACAGACATGAGGCAAATTAAGCAGCAGCGGCAAAGATTGACAGAGAGTATGCATTACATATAAGCAGGAGAAAACAGTTGAAAATGATAAGGTTAACAGAAAGCGAGAAGTACATGTAAGCAAAAGAAACCAGCAAGAAATGATAATGTAAGGATAACATAATTTATTATTGTTGGCTCTCTGCTGCACGTCGCTCACGATAGATAAAATGTTGCTAATAAAACGTCGAGAGAGGGTGCCTCCGTGACCGTAGAGGGCAGTACATTTCAGAAATATGTGCCGCTTACAATAAATGATTTCCGGTACTTCGACGTTCGGACGACTGGCGTTCGCAACGAGTCGGTCCGCCCTCCAATCACTCGCGGATTCGCTCGATCCCGAAGGACGAGCGCTTCAGCGAGGTACGAAAGGACGCCAGTGCGCATCATGGCATAGAAAAGGCACCCTATGAAGTAAAGCCGCCTGTTTGCCACTGTTAGCCAGTCGAGTGAACGCCGACCCTCGGATATCCGCTCGGTACGCCTAATGTTAAGTACAAAACGAACTGCGGCATTAAAAGCGCGTTGCAGCCTGGTGTTAAGGACGGAGTTCGCTGCGCGCTGACTTCGCATAAGTTCGACAATAAGAGAAGATTAATTTTGCATAATAATAATTGCAAAATGTTATTAACAAATTCATCAAAAAATTAATTGGTTAACAAATTACCCGGCAACAATTTTTTTTTATGAAAATGGTTCGTTTATTTTTCTGAATACATATGAATTTTTTCAGATTTTTAAGTAATCGTTGATTTTTAACTTTTTTTATAGAACAAAAAATCAACGATTACTTAAAAATCATTGAGCACGCAGAGAGGGGGGAGGTGAGCGAGGTTGATGCCATTCACGAGACGCGCCGAGCCAAGAATCGTCCCCTTAGTGTTAGACCCGTTAAGGGCTAGAGAATTTCACGTTGCCCAGTTGTAAATGGAAGCTATCTCATCATTCAAACGGCCAATTGCTTCACGTTGATCGTGTATAGGGCACTGATAATAAATTACTAGGTCGTCAGCGTAGAACAAAAGTTGCAAGGGCCGAGGGCCGCGGGCAGGTCGATCAGGTCGACTAAATAGCAGGGGACCAAGAACGCTCCCCTGGGGTTCACCTGATGCAACGGACGCCGACTCGGAGGTCGGCATCCAAATTTAAAATTGAAAATTTAAAAAAAAATGAAAAATTGAAGTTATGTCAAATACCGCCGGCGATAACAAAACCTGTTATGAATGTCCCTTTGAGATCATAGATAGCTGGGGAATAGGAAAATTGCCTTTTCCTGAAATCAGCAAAAGAAAGACAAACAGGGAGAGACTATTTTCTTATTCCTCGGCGCTCTGCAGTTTCAAAACGGCATTCATTACAATTTTTGTTACCTGCTGGACCAGGCGAGCGGGAGGATACACAACATGACTTTAACAGAAAAAAAAACTTGCAGCCCGCTCTGCCCCATTCTCCACTACATTGATTCTCGAGAATATTCAATCTATGGAACTTGGCCAAGCGGCATAAGTCCAAGAAAAAGGAGAAAGAAGAAGAAGAATATTCAATCTCACAGAATTGCAATGAAGATACGCCGGCCACTGGTCAGCAAAGTCCTGAAAATCCTGGAAATATTAGGGAACTAAAAATGTTGTCAGGGAAGTTAGGGAATAGGACGGTTCAGAACAACAAAAACAACAAACCTTACTACACGAAAAAACAGAATTTAAATATTCATTCAATTCTTTTCATATGTTCGAAATTCTTGATCAATTAAATTTACGTCGAAAAATTTCCTACCGTAAAGAAGCGACACACAAAAATGATTTTCCATTACCATTAAAAATATCGTCACCATTTTTATTTATACCGATCAATTTGGGGCTTGATCGATTAGCAGCACGTATCGGCACACAGTTGATGTAATTTTTCGGCAGGTAAAAATGATATTGTCGTCAGGGAAAAGTCAACAAAATACCACGAATTTCAGTGTCCATAGTATATACCGGATCAACATAAATAATCGAGACATAGGTCGCTCGTTGACACGCTTGGGTGTTTCCGGTCATGAAGAATTCAGCAGGGATCCTGGGAGAAAAAAATCAATATCGGTTATCGGTTCTCCGTTATCGCGAAGCTGCCCTGCCCAAGCTCGCTACTTCAACACATATAATTGCGGGGAAGCCTCACGACTGTAGTCGAAACAACGGTGCATCGAGGCGAGGAGAGCTCGCAGAGTGCATACCCAGTTGAAACATACCCTATTTTGTCAGACAAAACACGCATTGCTATCTTTTCGCCCGCTTCTCTTATTAACCTTTCAATTTATATCTATCTCGCTCTATTCATTTATCCGACAAGTACATCCATCGTTTTCATTTCTCCCTCTCTCTACTTTTATACTTCTTTCGTGTGCCACATTTCTTTTCTATCATAGAAGACTGAGAGGGGGTGGGTGGTAGAGGGTTGGCGAACGTTGGCGCGCGGCGATGCTGGCATTCACGGCCCTCCGTTTTTTTTCCTTTCTCTTCAACTACTCTCTACCCTCGCTCTCCATCAAAATCCTTTCTTTTTTTTCTTTTTTTTTCTTCCTCCCTCTACCCCGATTCATACCCGGACTCACACCCACACTTTATTAGTCCTCATATATATTTCTTGCTCTATTCAACGAGAGGCCGAGACCCTCTCTTCCATTATCTCTAATATCCGAGAGCAGAGCGCGCGTTCCATTCGCGTTCATTCGCCAGGCTAGTAGTCTACGGGAAGTGCGACTCCTCGGCTATCTCTCTTTCCGCCCGGCACTTACTCACACCCGTGACCAATTTTTTCATTTTTTTTTCTTTTTCTTCTTTTTTCGGTTCTCCAGGAATCATGAACACAATCAAGGAACAGATGGCTAGTGTCATGTCCGGTATGCCGGGACCCGGAGCCTTCGTTCCCTGGGGCAAGATTCCCGAAGGAGGAAACACCACATCCACGACCAAGGTGAGCGGACCAATTGTTCTCGCGCTTTCATTTATTATCCATACTTATCCGTCCATATCTACTAGCTGTGCTGTGGAAATAGAGTGGAGCACTCTAGGAGTTACTCTGTCCGTTATTCAGTTGGAAATAATCAACCGGAGGCGTTTGGTAACGGTAGAAAGACCCCCGGCCACACACTCGTACAGCCAGCGGTAGTAATCATTCGCCTAGAATTTACTTAGCACGCCAGTCACAACGTACGAGACTAACGACACACCGGGATCCAGCTCCATTCTCTTTGCGTCATGTTCGTTGCTCCGGGGCAATGAACGGTGTTACATCAGTGTATCAGAAATGTGTGCCCGCACAGCCTTAACGGGACCCGGGAGGTTTGAAATATTGAAAAATGTGTAGTATAACACGTTGTAAATAGTTTCCCGTCAAGTATGAAAATCGGAAAATTACGAATCGGAGAGAAAAATGCACGTAACGGCGAACTTTGACCATGATTTCGTGGAAACTACGTTTGTCGATCTATTGCACGCGATATCTCATCAGCCGTTATAGATATAGAGTTGACATTTTTATTGAAGATAAAGCATATCACATTCTACAAACGGATCTTGAAAATGTAAAACTTCAAAAAATTTCGTTATAACAATAAATGTTATAGCGAAATTTTCATTTTTTTTTCACGCCACTGTCTGAATATTTGACCGATAATTTTGTTATGGGTTCCGTTGATAGGGCAGGGTATTGGGAACAATAATTCCCCTACGATCGTTAATGAAACTTTGTATCGTTCTCTCGGAATCGTGTTGTTAAGCAATAACTCCCGCCTTTTTGCCCTAGCGGACAGTGGGCAGTATAAAGTACATTTTTTAAATAGAATCAACAATAACAATTTTATTAATAATATCAACAACTTGGACAAATTTTCCTTCTTAATAGTGTTGTTATACAAACTTGCCACAAGGACAACCGTTATCACTTTGTGATAACGGTTATAATCTTGTCATGAATAATCTAAAGTGACGGAATTTTCGGTCGGGCAAACCTCCCTGGTTTCCTTAAGGAGCCTGTAATACTGCAATGTCGATATTGCATCATATTTGGTACAATCAAGAATAACAATGTTGTTAATAACATCAGCATCTTGCACGTATTTTCCTTCTTAGCCAATGCTGCCATATCGACTTGCCACAAGGACAACCGTTTTGACTTTTTTGTAGTCTTCTTATCGGTAATCTAATATGACAGAACTTTTGGTCGGGCAAACCTTCGTGGTCCCCTTAAGGAGGGAGTCTCGCTGTGCGCTAACTTCGCATAAGTTCGACTACAATAAGAGAAAATAGCAAGTACCCGAGCAGAAATTGGGATCAGGCTGCCTGATACCCTATCAGGCCCTGTTAAGGTACAGCCAGGGCGTGCCTGATCAGGCCAGCCTAATGAGGGCCTGATAAGGTGCAGATCGTGAAGCATAACTAAATAATCCTCACTTCAGATGAGGCGAGCCTGATGCCAGCCTGATCAGGGCCGGCTAACGTACAGGTAGGGGACACCTGACTGGATATCCTTCGCTTTTGACGAGGCTAGCCTGATAGTACC